>APFE030537948.1:146155-171849 GCA_000404065.3 Pinus taeda | reverse complement strand
GCACCAAAGCCGAACTGCAGCCCCACAGCTCATTCACTTCAGCAGCACCGCATCTGGTCCCCAAGGGCCACCTCGTCACCTGTTCCAATCCAGCTGCCCCCAGCACAGCCGAAAAGATTTACTTGCATTTATTTCCAGCAGCACTTAGATTTTTGAAGAAGTTCTAAGCAGACCTGTCACGATCACTTGTAATGATGTCTTCCTGATATTTTGTTTATAAATACCACCCGAAGCGATATTGTAAAGGGTTGGTTGGTTGGTAGTAGTAGTTGTTAGTCAGTTTCTTTTCCAGCAATTTTCTCTGAGTAAAGACTCGCACTGTAATTGTCATGTTTTCATAATCAAAGATTGCTGAAAGCATGGATTGCGAAACAACTTGTTGTTTTCTCTTGGCCAAGGAATGATCACGGAATTCCTGTGTCTCTGCATGATCCAAGAAGTGTTCTTCTTCCCTGTTTATTTTATGTTTTTATCATCTTTCCGCCCTTCTAAGTTGCAGGAAAAAAGAATAGCTTAAGATTTGTTTAAATACACCTTAAGTTCAATTTCTGCACTTTTCGATGTTTTCTGTTGAAACAGTTATGAGCTAGAATTCTTAACTGCTCTAGTTTACCCTGTTTCTTTCGTATATGAGTGCATGTCTTTGGAATTCTTAACTGCTCTGGGATCCCACTCATCCACCTCTCCCCTCTGTCAGCATGATGAAATGATTCTCTTTTGCCTTTCATCCTTGATATTCATTCTGTACTTTCAGCAGATTGAATATTGTATCGTGCTTGGCTATCCCGCTCCATATCCCCTTGTGACCAAGAAAACGCTCGCATGCCTCAATCTGTGACTCCATGCCCAATGGTTCAGAACTTATAACATCTTACTGTGCCTCTTTACTCGAGAATCGTACCTTCCTTCCAATCACAGTCAACATTCCCTTGAAGTCAGAAAGCTAGCCTAAAATCATCAACTAAGGTTGAATCTAGATCAACTAAGGTTGAATCTAGGAAGAGCCCTCTCCGATTGCAGGTGGGCTAGAACCTGCAATCAGAAGATTGGTTTGTGGTTACCTCGGTCGTATCCCTAATAGGAGCCTAGGGACAACCTGAGTGATAACATAAGGAAGAAAGATGGTACTCTCAAATTATGCATTAACTACAGGAAATTGAACAAAGTGACTATCAAGAACATATATACTTTGCCTAGGATTTATGACTTGTTTGATCAACTTAAGGGAGCAACAATGTTCTCAAAGATTGAATTGAGATCCAAATACCATTAGGTACGCATCAAAGAGGAGGGCATTTACAAGACTGTATTCAAGACCAGGTATGGGCATTATGAGTTTGTTGTAGTTCCATTTGGCTTAACTAATGCTCCAGCTACATTCATGTGCTTGATGAATAGTGTGTTGCGTCCATATTTGGATAAGTTTTTTATTGTGTTCATTGATGATATACTAGTATATTCTAAAAATGAGGAAGAGAATGTCAAGCATTTAGCAGAAGTGTTGAGGTTGTTGAGGGAGCATCAGTTGTATTCTAAGATCAGAAAGTGTTGTTTCTTTCAGACTGAGGTGCACTACTTGGGACATGTTCCAAGGAAGGCAAAGTAGTAAATCCAAAGAATATAAGGGCCATCATGGAATGGGTAACTCCTAAGAATGTGGACGAAGTGAGATCTTTCAGGGGTTTGGCAAGCTATTACACGAGGTTCATCAGGAACTTCTCATAGATTTATTATCCCATTACATCCTTGCAGAGGAAAGGTGAGAAGTTTGGATGGATTGAGGAGTGTGAGGCTAGCTTTCACCAGCTTAAGAAGTTGTCGACACATGCACCAATACTATAGATTACATATTCGAATAAGGAATTTTTGGTATGCACAGATGCTTGCAAGAGAGAGGGCTTGGTGGAGTCCTTATGCAAGACAGACAGATGGTATGTTATGAGTAGCCTCAGTATATATTGTAGAAAAAAGTTCTCATGCTCTGGAACCGAACAATAGAGAAAGTTAAAGTGAAATGGAATCACTTTGGGCTCGAGGAAGCTACATGAGAGCAGGGAAAATTTTAAGGATGAAAATTTATCTTAAGATTAGAAATCTTGGTGAAGATTTCTAATCCATAATGTGCAAACAATGAAATGTTGGTGATATTTTGTAAAAATATTCAAAATTCTAATGACTTTATATAGTTTTTATAAAAGTTCGGAGATTTTTAACGTAAAAATTGGGAATTAGTGAATCTTTTTTTTAATCATGGAAAATTAGCCCATCTATGAATATTAGCCCCTAAAATTTTCCATGCATGGGAGATGGCAAATCATATGTGGGCCATGTATCCTTCCTTGTTTGTCGGTTGAGGCAAAGAAGCTTGATATGGTGGTGTGGTATATGCTTTATTGTGGTTTGATATATGCTTTATGGTGGTTTGGTGTTTTCTTTATGGTGGTTTGGTATATGATTTATGATGGTTTGGTATTTGCTTTATGGTGATTGATATATGTTTTATGATGGTTCGATATATGTTATATGATGTTTTGATATATGCTTAGATATGGTTCTTAACTTCTTAGTATACGTTTTGATATATTCTTTGGTATATGATTTGGCATATGTTTGGTATATATATTTTTTGATGATGTTGCTATATGTACACTTACATATGGGCGTAAATACCGTAACGAGCTATGTTATAAATCTCCACTATGTGGTATGGGTGTTATGTCATTATGATTATGTTGTCATATTAATATTTTATCATGTGGTTATGTTATCATGATGTTATGATGTCATGTGAGTTGACACTTAGCAAGATGATCATTGTAAATACCGTAATGAGTTGTGTTATAAAACTCCACTATGTGATATGTTTCCATGTTGTCATGATGTTTTTCTCTTGAGCAGATCTTTCATTTTAAATATTGCATCAAGTTGTGTTATAAAGATCCATGAGAAGTATGTCTTCTTTCAACAGGTTTTTGAGGTTTATGTGTGATTAAACACCGAGGACGGTCCCCCAAGGGGGAGGGTTCTGTAACAGCCCTGGTGAAAATTCCATGTAATAAAAGTTAAAAACAATAACTGCGATCGATGGGACACTTATTCCAAGCTGAATGTTGGGCAAGATATACTAGGGGGTGTTCATTTGGTTTTTTATGGCTAAGGAAATTAGAAAAGGAAATGACTAAGGCATTAAAAGGAAAAAAAGGCATTTTTGGCACATTTATTTATGAAAATAATGGAAATTAGGAGAAAAGGGAGGTGAAAGGTCACAGGTTGCATGTGAGGAGGAAACTGAAGGAAAATAATGGAAACTGAAGAAAATAGAGGCCTCATTCCTAAAAAGGCTTCTAAGGATCAGTTGGTAACCTTTTGTCAGTTGAGTGTTGGAGCTCTCTCTCTCATTATTCTATCTATCTTTCTCATACTCTTGGATACTTAGAGTTTTCTTGGAGCACTCTTGGAGGGTGTGGAATACTTGGATTCTTGGAGCAAGAAGGCAAAGGAAGAGTAGGAAAGCCCAAGAATGCATTGGCATCAGCAACTACATCATATTTGCTTGCAGGTATTGAGTTGCATGTATGATTTCTTCACTAGTTTTGGCATGCATGGCATATGCATGTGGTTTCTTGGTTGTGATCCCTCATTGGTATGGTGGATTGCCTGGATCGACAGTGGATCTCCTAACCTTTCCATTTCCTAGATAACCATGGTGATTGTGGGTTTACTTTCATTATTGTTTTAGTTGTTTCTCATGTTTCCTTAGCTTGTGTTGAGTTATTAGTCCTAGAAGCCCTGGTTGAACAAACGCTTTGGAAGCCTTGTAACAGCTTGGGTTGAGTTATTAGTCCTAGAAGCCTTGGTTGTAAAAACTCTTTGGAATCTCTTGGTGGGTTGAGTTACTAGTCCTCGAACCCTTGGTAAGACAAAATCTCTGGAAGCCCTGTATAAGTTGTGGGTTGACTTATTAATTGTGGATGCCTTGGTTGTACAAACGCTCTGGAAGCCCTAGAAGGCTTGGATGGAAACCAATCTAATGATGGTTTTGTGATGTTTGACCGTGAGGTGGAATCACTTTTTGAGGGGCTGAGTTGGATGGCCTTTGGAAGCTCTGGATGAGTTTTGATTGATGTGTTCTATGAGATCCCACATTCATGCTTGGAATATGGCACGGGGGTGAATTGGCTGAAGAGAGATTTGGCTCAGCCATTCTACGGTCGAGTGGAACGTGGTAGTCCCATCTCCGGTTGGTTTATTACATTCATTAATGAGAAATTGATTCCCTTAATTTTCATGTGCAAAGGTATTGATGTATATGGATTTTGATGGTTGATATGTTTATTGTATTTTTGTTCCTACTATGTTGGTTATATGCACATTTTATGACAGCAGCTATGTATGGCTCTCAACATGTTTTTACTTGTATATGAAGGGATAATATGTCTATGACCTAATAGATGAATATGCAATAAATGGAATGAAGGAACAATGGTTCATAGCAATTCTCATATAATTATGAGATCACTACACTTAATTCAGTTGTTTACACCTGTAGGTTACATGTCGATGATATGTTTGATGAAATGCCTATCATGGCTAATAGGGGTTTGGTTAAGGTCTTGATCAACTATTTACTTTTGCATCATTGTTTCCATGTACTCTACTTGATTCTAAGCTTTCATTCCATTCTAGGCAGTGGCCCAAGCTCTGGGCCTGAAAAAGTGGCTTAATTCCCAGGGTCACTGGCATGAAACTGCCAAGTTTGGTCCATAGTCGCTGGAAGACATGCCTATGAGACCAAATTTGTGTTTCTGACCACTCCCTTTCCCATAGCATGAGAGTGACTATGGCCTAAGAGACCTAAAACAATAGTGGGACCAAGGGACAGGCTGTCTAAGTGGCTGACTTGTCTTGTGAGGGTTATGTTGATGATGTTGGGTGACTGTATGTGGTGTTTCACCGATTCCACTTCCTTGAAGTGACATAGAAGGTCGAATCCGATCATAGTAGCCTCTGGTCTCATGTTTACCCAGTTGGCATGGTTACTTTGGGTAGGCTTGAGAAGAGGGTGTTACACACACAATCATTTTATTATACTAGGGTTTGACTAGGCAATACACACATACCAAGTAAATCAATTGTAAGGAAATATAAGGGTCTTGATCACACATTCCACCATACCTTAATGAATTAGATTTCCAATGTAGAACACATATTCCACCAAACCCCAATGAACTAGGGTTCCAATGTAGAAACATAGCAAACCCTATATTACCATAACTTCAAAGGTAGGATTTTAGATATTATCATTCCATCCTAACAAGTTAGTATTTCCTGATCATACCAAAATCCCAAACATGAAATCATCAATAAAGACTCCACTCAGAATTTCACAATATCCCTGATTAGTTTAGGGTTGTAGATATTCACAATAGCATACCCTTCAGTTAGGGTTTTGCAGAACTTTTCTAGGGTTCTACCAAATTAGATAAGAGTGAGGTGAGTAGATTTATCAAGAGATGGATCACCCAAACAAGAATGACTAGGATTAAATACTACTAGCCATAACAAGGTTAGTAATAGATCATCAAATGAATAATCCTTTTAACCAATGAATTCAAATCATACATTTGTTTCTTGACTAACCTGCCTTAAGAGATCCTCCTTCTTGCGGATGTTTTCCATACTCAAGACAATAGAGGGAGAGAAGTGATTAGTGTTTAATATAATCAAAACTAAATGAGTACGTAATCCCAAAATTGAAAATGTATAAGATACTTATCTTAGGTGGTTGTTGGAAGCTCCCTCCAAAGCTACAGGGATAGCTACAAATTCTAAAACATATTAACAAGATATATAAAACTACAAGAAAATGACTTAATACTATAAGTCCCTAATGTCGGGTTCTTCAGCTTGGATTTCTTTGAGTCTTCTTCTTTAGCAAAGTTGGCTTGATCTCTTCCTCTCTTCTTGTTTCTCGGATTCTCTAGACAGTTACTTTTATAGTGACCATTTTTATGACATTGATAGCAATCTATCTTAGACATATCATCTTTCTTCCATGGTCCCTTTGATCTCTCCTTTACAATGAGAAACATAAGGATTTGATACTTCTTTGGGATTCACAACCATATAGATCCTTAATTCTTCTTGACTACATGCGACCCACAATTCTTCAAAGGTGGGAGCTACTTTCCAAATGTTGATACCTGAATCAAATGCACTCCAAAAGGGTGGCAATCCTAATATAGCAGTGATCACCAGTGATTTTTCTGGAATAATCTCATTGATGTCCAAAAGATCATCCCTAAGTCTTATTATTTTCACAAAGAAGGTTCCCACAGTATCTTCCTTTGTCATCTTTCTATTCCTCATTTCATTATTCAAACTTGCCACTTGACAAATGTTCTTAATAGTGAACAGATTCGACAAGGCTTCATACATATCTTGAGAATGATTGATGTTAGCTATGAATGAGACAAGATGGTCTTTTATCCCTTCTACCATTAAACTCATAGCCAACAATTCTAGATCCTTGAATTTCGCTTTGTCGGCATCACTGGATTCTTCAGTAAGCTTCTTTACATTTCCTTTTACCAGATCTAATACCTTGTTCTTCTCGAGGATTAGGTCAATCCTCTTCTTCTAAGATATGAAGTTAGATACTCCTTTAATATTATTCTCACCCTTGATAGAGTTAGACATATTTCTTGAATATGATAGATCCCTTCCCTCAGATAGTGCCTCTGAATAGATCTGCCTTTTTCTTCCTTCTTCACCTAACCTCTGATACCATGTTGGAAAATCAAAAAGGTAGTAAATATTTTATCGATCTTGATAATTACTTGTGATGTTGCTTATTATTATGATTCTTTATATATTCATTCTTTAGTTCATCAAGCAATTACCAAAAGCAAAACCACATAAAACAATGGACACAAGATGTAGGCACATGCCAAAGAAAAACTCCCCTTGAGGGGAAAATGCAGTCAAAGTAATTCTTCCTTTCAATAGTAATCCTTGAGACTATTCACCCTAGACCTTTACCAGACCTTCCCTCCAGACCATGTCATCCTCTAGAAGATTGATCTCTTCCCAGTAACTTCAACTATGCAGCAACTCACGCTTCCGGCAGCAGTCAAACTTGTGAGACTTCATTCTCCCAATCTAGAGCACAAAAACGAGAGATACCACCACAAAAATTTATATTTTCCTTGACTCCTTAGACTCCCCCAAACTCGCACTCACTTTAGCTTCCCGACAACAGAATTTCCCAGCCTCCTACTTCGCACTTTTGCCCGACAAACAGATTTTCACACTTCTACCCAAAAGAGAGAGAATTAGAAGTGATTGTTCCAAATGAATTCGTAGTCCTTCCTTTTATAGGCTTCTTGTGGGGTAGAATGGGTCCTTATACTGACTTCATATTCTCTTAGGCCAACATGGTGTGGAGGTTCCATAATTCATATTTGACTCAATACTAAACCTTTTTACATGATTTAAAGCCCAAGAAGGGTCTCTTTAAATGTAGAATAATTTTATATACCCATAATAAATCCTAGAAGTCCTCAATGGGGACTTTGACCTAAACCATGGTGACCCAAGCATGAAACCCATTCAGTAATAAGTCATAATAATAATAAATTTATTTATTCTTTTGACAAGTGCATTACATAATGACTCAAGTACATTATTGAAGACCGAACATAGTTAATTTTCAAAAATTAGTAACATAATGTGTACATACTAAATATACTTTTCTTTCTAGAAGTTGAAGTGATAGGTCCCACAAATTATAGAACCCATTTTTCAAAAGGCTTTATAAGTACCTCAAGAAGTAGAGGCATTTCATCAACTTGTACAAGTCAACCCATGCATTAGCAATTGTCACAACTCTTGATGTATTCCTTGGAATCCTTAAAAGAGAAATCCCATAATACCCCAAGTGCAATACTTTATAGGTTGTTCAGTTATCTACAAAATTTCATTTGTGAGGTTAATCATGACACGCTTTTAAAATTACATATACATCATATTCTTGCACACCTCTTCAAATGATAAAATGAGGTCAGACTTGGAAAAGATATCCTCCAACCCAAAAATATGTAGCACTTGACCTAATTATCTTCTGCTTCTCTCTAGGTGACAAATATTGGGGTAATGCTCATGTAGCAAATAATTAGCAACATCTGCAAACCAAGGAGATTAGTAGAAATTGAAAATAATTGTTCATCTAGAAACTTGTCATCTACAGGAACTATCTCATCTTGTTGATGGACTCTAAAAATAATTGAAAATGAATTTTATTTTGGGGGTCTATCTAAGATGGTGATATTGAATTCTTGTAGTAAAAGTAGCCACCTAGTTATCCCATCATTGGTAGTTGGTTTATTCATGAAATATCAAACGATAGAACAATCAATATGAATAAAAGTTTGTTTTTACGGTGTTGGAAATTGCTAACATATAGGGGGCATCCCCGATATGAATTCCAACAAGACCTCATACCGTTTGGAGTAGGATCCTCATCCGGGAAATAGGACCAACTGCCATAATCTTAATGATTTTTCTTAGCTGCAATGAACAACATAAGAGATTATGCATATACTTTGGAGATGAGAAATTAAGTTAGCCTTGGGAAGTACTCAATTGCAATCTGTATAAAGGTTCTTTCACAAATACAAAATAGAAAGTGAGTCTTTAGAAGAAAAGTAATAGTACTATCTTAATAAAGACACATGCATATATCTAAAAGAATCGTTAATTATCTTATGAAATATTTCACAAAGAAACAAAGATCATGAAAGCAAGAGATGCATAATTCAAAGATGCATTCTAAAGCAACAAAATAATTCATTTTCATTAGTATGTGTAACGCAAACATACACTGCAAATAATTAAAAAATAGTCTTACAATATTCGTGTTATATACATGAAAGTGCGTCAACTCTGAGAGCTTCAAATCATCAAGTGGAAGTTCCAAGATACCACATTACAATGATACATCACTAACTCCAATAGTGGAACACTAAGCCACCACTTGCTCCTCAAAAGGATGATCTTAGCTCTTATGCCTAGCTTGAGAAACCAAGGTGAAAAGTCCTTTTCTTGAGCTATGAGGGTATATTTATAACAAATGAGGTGACTCTCCACCTCCCATGTGACTTTTGACCTCCCTCATGACTCTTGAGCTCCCATGTGAGTTTTAAGCGATTCTATGTGACCTTTGAGCTCCTACATGACTCTAGGACTTTTTAGTGACTTTCCACATTCCATGTGTGACCCTTGGGCTTCCACGCATTTTACATTTTCTCATTTTTGGAAATATAAAATTAAATTCAACAAATTGTGGAAAAATACATGGACAACATAAGAATTTTGTGGTGAAACTTTGAGAAGCCACGGTTTGGTGATTGTGACATAAGACTTCATTGTAGTGTCTCAATTTCAAGTTCTTCTCTTTCCTACTATGTCTTCAACTCTTCATGATAGATCTTGCTTGTACTTCATCTTCACCCTCCAAAGGGTCTGATTTTAGTATCAGGGCCTTCCATGTCTTGTCGTAGTTTAGAGTTCCTTTATCTCTTTGTATGATGATCTCTTTTTGCTTTGTCTCCAAAAGTGTATTCTTGTAATCTCTCCTTGATGATCCCTTTCAACATTATCTGCCATGTTAGGATGATAGTGTCTGCAAGTGAATCTCACTCATGGAAAGACAATATTAGTCCCAAAATCACCTAGTCTATCTTATTTCTCTTGCAACATGTTGACTATGATGGGACAGTGTGCAAGTGTTGAGGAGAGATGCCTTCTTGGATAAATTGCATAATGTTAGGAGGCAAGGAGTGAGGGATTGGGCACTATGACTACATAATGCATAATGGAAATGGAGAAGGAAATTTAAGGATTGTGCATTGGGAAATTTTAGGAGGAAAGAATACATGCTTGTGCATTATGACTACGCAATGCACAGCATCTGAGGAGGAAGCTCTATGCATTGCATATTTTGCTTCTAAAAGGGTCTAGAAATAACCCCACAGTCCACTAGAAGTGTGCAATGTGCAAGGCAAGGAAGGGCTAATCATAATTGCGCATTGGGAAAGTCTAACCAGCAAGGCTAAGTGATAGAGCTTTGAAGTTGCTCAATGCATAGTTGAAGGAGGTTGTCTTCTAGGATTTCATATTGCACAGTTCCAAGACTCTAAGGACTTCATCACTCTGGTGTAGGAATTTGCATTGTGCAATATCTAGAGGTTTAAAGTTGATCATTGATTGCACAGGTTGTGAGGACAAAGAAAACTCCAAAATTGACTAAGTGTGAAACCAGTGAAACAAAAGGGTAAGAGTAAAATTGTATAACAAGTCTTGAACATGACCACACACACATATGCGATCAACCGCATGACAAGGAGATGCCCAATACCCAAAACCAACATGTATTCATTGAAACGACAACAAAATGATAGTTATTTCCAAGTGTGAAACTTAAGATGTAACCCTTTACAACACAAGTGTTGACTATAAAGAGAAAGTGTGCAATGCCCTAGGAATGTGTCCAACGCATGTCCTTATGATAGATAGGATCTACTAATGCAAGTGAATGTGTTGGAACTTCCTCTTAAAGATGTGCTAGTTTCCTTTCATAAAGGATGACACTTTGTATTTCTTTAGAAAGGAACTTAAATACTTAGAGAACAAGTATAAAATCACTCTAACAACTTGAAATTGTAGTTCACATGATCAACGGGAGGCTCCAAAATTTGAATGTAGGCATAATTTGGAGGGTTTTGTAATAGTGACAACACTTGGAGATTCACTGGAAGAACCCCCACTTCTCTGTTCAGGTCTATTTTTGCTCACAAGTCTATCCTTTCTAGAAGTATCAATTCATTGTGTGAATCACCTCAGCTTCCCATTTTCCCAATTATAGATGTAGTGTTTCGTATTCCCTTTATCAGCTCAAACACATTTACAAGGCTTGCCATATATTAATTATTTATATCAGGGAGAAGGATAGTATATACTCACGAGTTCAGGATTATGAGAGTTTTATTTCCATATTTGGTGTTGCTCCACTGCCAGCAGGCTTGTTCAGTACCCTAGCAAAATCACTTTAAGGAAACACAAGAATCACTCACTTCCAACTAACGTGTTCAGTAACCCAGTGAATTTGATTGCTTCACCTCTCTACGTAGGAATCCTTTCTCTTCTTTCACCCCTTATTTTATTTTCAATATGCTCATTGGAATTTTATCGATGTTTTATGTCTAAGGTGGAAGAGGGACCCTAACTTATTTATAAGAAAAAGAGCTTGTTTCTTTTGCAAAGACTCTTATATACCTATGAAATTGATGCTTATATTTTTTTTTTATTCTTTCCCTTTTCTACTTGATTGGATGAATAGGAGAAAACAACATTTAATTACAATGTTGATTCAAGGAATGAAAATACTAAAATAGATACAAGCGTGATGGTTCTTCTTAAAACTTTTCGTTTGGAATGAAACATATTTTCCATTCATACATCATTTACCTTAAAAATATCAAACACAATAAAATAAGAGCGAAAAAAGTTAGCCAAGTGTTGTTGAATGTCACAATGCCATTTAAAACTTTCACCACATTTATCACAACCAAACAAGACACTTCCACACAAGTTCTTATTTATGTACATTAACTAGAACAAAGAAAATAAGTAAAAGACAATATGTGACATGAGTAAAAAAACAACAAAAGATATACAAGGAAATAAATATGTACATAGGAAGAAACGCACCCCAAGGCTGCTACTAAAAGTAACTTTTGATATCTTGTCCATTAACGAGAAGACAGTTAATGTTCCCATCTAAGGATTGGAGACGATAAGATTTTCATGGATGGTAAAGGGTTCAATCCATAAGGATTGAAATTTGGTGTGTTTACCTTTCTCTTCATGGACCTTATCCCATTTCAATACTAGGTCTCCCACACCGAACTCCTTGTTTGCCACAGATTTCTTTTCGAACCAGTGTTTGATATGACATTAGTGTGTAGCAAATGTTTCTTTTGTAGTATGTATTTCTTCCTCTAATTTAAGAAGGGTGTATACCTTGATCTGAATGACTAGACATGGTTTAGCTCGGGATTCTTGAGAAAGTTGTAAAGTCGAGAGGTACAATTTCCAAGGAAGGATAGCTTCTTTTCCATACACGAGGAAGTAGGGTGAGGTCTTTAGAGATGGATTTGGGGTAACATGGTCAGCCCATAAATCATTCACCAATGCATTATTCCAGTAGTGTAAATGGTTTTCTTTATGATGTGAATTAAGTTCTTATTTGTAGATTCAGCTAAATCATTACCCTCGAGGTAATAATTAGATGAGTGCTTTAAAACAATACCATTTTCTAATGAAAAATCATAGAGTTTTAACGATGAAAATTAAGTCGCATTGTCAAATACAAGTGACGTAGGAACACCAAACTTGCTAATGATATTATGTTTGATGGAATGAATGACTTCTTGCTCGTTCACTTACCTTAATGGAACTGCTTTATCCCATCGAGTAATGAAATTTGTAGCAGTTAAGATATATCAATGTTTCTTTGATGAATGAGGAAAAATATCTCCAATAACATCTAACCCCCATTATTTAAATGGTTCTTCAATGGCAATAAGTTGCAATGAGGCCGCTAACTTATTATCGTGACTATCCCATCTTTGACATATAGGACACTTATAGGCATAGGAATGCACATCCTTAAATATTGTGGGCCAATAATATATGGTCCACATTACTTTGTGAGTTGTAGTATCGCATGTGTAGTTCCCACAAGCTTGCCTATCTTGAAGTTCCTTTAACACCCTTTCTGAATCTGATGATTCCGAGCATTTGAGTAGGACACCATGGTGGTACTTCCAAAAAATCACACCATGAACAAGTTGATAAGATAAATCTTTGAGACGAATTTCCCTCTTTGGTTTCATCAATCAGTTTGAGGGAAAGGTTCCTGCTCTATATACTATCATACATCAGTGTACCAAGACATGGTTTCCCGTAACTTTATAAATGCTATACATTTAAATTTATTGTCCCCATCCAAAAGAGTCCTCTTCTAGAAAATTAATTTCTTCTGCTACAAGATGGCAGAGATTGTGACATTTGATTGTATGAACTGGCTTGAATTCTAGATCATATTCTTTAATGCTTGTCATCTAGTTTGCACTCCTCTCACCCAACTCTTGTTGCACAAAGAATGATATAACCGTTGGGTGAGGCAAAAATATGAGAACATGACTCTTCAAGAGGCGAGTCTTGAAGTGCTTCACTACCTTGTAAACTACATAGGCCTGTTTATCTATGGAAGGATAATTCAATTATGATCATTGTAGGCCAACACTCATAAACAAGATTGGTCGATTATTTCCTTGATTTTCCTTCTAAGTAAGAATGACTGCCATAAATGTATTAGAAGAAAAAGTATACAACAAGAAATTTTTATTAAAGTTTGGACTGTATAATGCAGGGGAATCATCAATTGCTTGTTTAACCCATGAAAAATCATTTGTCGCCCACTGATCCAATTTGTATATTGCATCCTTCTTGATCATCTCTTGCAAAGGCTTAACAATTTGTGCAAAATCAAAGATAAAATTCTAGAGAAAATTGATTTTCCCTAAGAAGGATTACATGGCTTTATTATTCATGGGAAAGGGAATCTAAGCAAAATTATTGACCCACTTTAGGTCCACTTTAATCCCACTCTTTGCTATAATGTGTCCCAAGAGGTTTCCGTCAGACACTCTCAAGATTCTCTTCTTTGGATTCAATGATATGCCATATTTATAACATCGCTCGAAGATTTTCCTTAGATGATGAAAATGGTCAGATATTTTCTTTTCAAACATTGTAACTTCATCCAATTAAATGACCACACTCTGGTCAATAAGTCCTCGAAAGGTGATATCCATCTCCCGTTGAAAGGTAGCACCTATATTTATGAGTCCAAACGGAATTTGCCTAAATGAAAATGTACCCATTTTGTTTTGAATGTTGCTTTTAATATTTAACATTCCACTAATAAAACTTAGTTGTATTCTGAAATTTTTTCCAATAGTGAGAACATCTCTGACTTAGATACAATATGGAGTATCTACTCCATAAATAGTATGGCATAATTATCCTTATCAGAAACCTAGTTTAGGTTGCGAAAATATACACATAAGTGTATTTCTATAGACTTCTTCCTAACTATGACCAAATTAGAAAGCCATGTAGAATGAAAAACTTTAAAGATGATTTGAGCATCCAACAACTTCGTTAGTTATTTCTGAATCAAGGGTTCAAGCATAGGATGTGCTTTTCTCAACTTTTGTTGAAATGGCTTTACCCCTTCCTTTATAGGTATCACGTGTTGGATGAATAGTGTATCATAATTTTTCAAATAATCATATGTCCACGTGAACCCATCTCAATATTATTTGAAAAGATTAATAAAGGCTTGTCGTTCTTGGGGAGAACAACATGTATCGAGGTTCACATACTTCGGACCTTCCTTTGTGGCCAAGTTAACTCGTTTGTGCAATAATGTGGAACTTTAGGTCTTTGTGCTAATTGGTTCACTAAAGTGGTTTTGTAGGTCATAGATATTTTCTAAAGAAACCATACCCTTAGGCACAGGGTTCCCTTTATGTGCCTAAGTGTTTCCTTCAAAGCCCTTTCGTGCTCATCTTCATTGATCTCGCATCTTTAAACACGTCAACATTAGCCATGAAATCTAGTATTTGTTGGTCATCATTGAACACATGTAAATTAGTCATATTGTCAGGAATGGATGGATTATAGATAATCTCAATAGGGAAACCATGTCTAAGTGGTCATAACCTAGCAGCTACATTAGCTAAAACGTCTGCAGTTTCATTACTAACCCTAGGAACATAATTAATATTAATTCTTTAAATGAATATATAAGACGCCATACCTCTTACTAGTATTTTTTAAGATTATGTGACACATCAAATAGTATTTTATACCTGACGTACAACAACCTCTTAGTCACCTATTACCTTTAGCGCTTCCACTTTGAGGTTTATGGATTTCTTTAGTCCTAGTATGAGTAATTTGCATTCTGCAATGTTGTTTCTGCAGTGGAACTCCAATTAGAATGATATCAAATACGTGTTCTTCTGAGGGTCAGTCAAAATTCAACCATCTCCAAAACCCTTATGTGTTTTGCAACCATCAAATACAAATTCCAAATGTTAGTAGCAACTAGGTTAGTTTCTACACTAGTACTATTTACATCTACGTCAAAAAGATAATTTGCACCAATAGGATTGCAAGGAAAGAGTTCCAATTGTGTCCCTGGTGGTACAGGGGATGTCTGTGCAAGATAACATCCATGATAAGCTTCTAAAAAATAATTTCCAAATATTACTTTCACAAAGCTAATCGGCTCATTGTGTACTTCAAGCGTTGTAATGATATGCTTCATAAAAGGTTCACTTTCAACTCAAATTTGGTTATTCTTTCCCTTATAAGGAAGCCACAAATGTGACTAATCAGCAGCGAAGTACTCTTGCAACTTGTTGGACCAATCTCTACTTAGAAGCAATCCATAGGCTTCTAGAATGTCCATAATAACAATATCAATATATTGGTGAACTCTATGATAAGAAGATAATTGAATTATAGAATTGTTTATATCACAAATTTCCTAGACTATTGATATATCTAATTGTATGATATGGTTTTAGTATTTTCCCATTTCGCATTGATTTTATATGCAACAAATAAAGGCATAAAATTCGCAGACGCACCAGAATCAACAAGGCAATTATGGACATTATAATTGAAAAGTTCAAAAGTTAAGAGAAAAGGGGGGCAAGTAGATCTAGAATTTACATTGGAAACATTAACTATTGATTTGAGGATAGTGGGAGACTTATTGGATGAGGCTCAGGAAGAAAAAATTGTCTTACCTGACGGAGGTTGAGATGCAAAATCTTCGATGATCAACTCAAGTTGGCCTGCCAAATTTTCTATCTCATACATGGATATATCAGCGTGAGCTTTCTACATATTCCTAATGATGTTGTACTTAATGTCTTCATCCTTGGTAGGGTGTGTTGAAGTGGTAGGGGTTCAAACTTTGTTTGATACCTCAAGAGTGACCAACTTGTTCTTATTATTTCATGATGCATTCTTGGAAGGTTGAGAACTTTTGAATTTGGTGAGTGACCTATGAGAATGATTTCTTTGTGGTAAAAAAATTCTCAACAAATGCTTCATTACATCTTACTCATGTATTGGTCCTTTGCTCCTCAAATTATATTGCTTAGTTTGTTATTGTTGAGGAGCTTCACTTGTTGGGGGCTCACTAGCACCTTGTCGATCATTATTTAGAATAATATCAAAAGTGAAAAATGAATCACCATCACTTGTGTTTTCCCCCGTTGAGACTGGTTCATCGGTGTCTTGAGTTTGCTTTAAATACTCTTCTGTTGACAAACTTTCTATGACATTAGCAACCACAAAATTCATGTTATGTTTCCATTCTGGACATGTTTTTTCAAAATGTGCTTCTTGATGGAATGTACAATAATTTTCCATTCCCAAGTTCACAATGTTATATACAACATTAGAGCTTTGTGCAGAATTAGTCAATTGATTGGTGTTCTTCTTAAAATATGGCTTGAAGGGCTTATTACTAGTAGACGCCTCACTTGAATTCCTTTTGATTTCAGATACTTGGTTGGTCAAAAACTTCAAATACTTTGTCAAGATTTCCATGTCAAAAGAATTCTTCTCTTTAGTTTTAGCGGAAGAGGATTGGGACTTTTTCCTAGTGTCCTTGGAGTCCTTTGAATCTTCTTGAACAGAAATGACTCGAATAGATCTTAATTATTTTTCCACAGAAATTTCTTCTGCAAAGTTAAGAGCCAGAGTTTCCTTCATAACTCTTTTCACAAAAATGGAAATGTTCGTGGGAAATGCAGCAGTGTAAGAATCCTTAGTGATTGAATCATGAGATTGCACATCAATGGGGAACTTGTTCAAAATAAGAGTAATTCTCTGATTAAAATCCTTAACCTTTTCATTATTCCCCATCTTTATATTTTCGAGTTCTTTAAGTAACACAGAAATAATTTTATCATGAGCAAACTTTTCTAAGAACAACTACTTAAACTCCCTCTAATTATGGATTGAATTTGGTGGAAGGATAGGGTACCATACTAACACTCTACCCTCAAGAGTGTATGGAAATAATATACAAGTGACATCATCATAACACACCTCTATCATCCTTATATGCAAGTAGGAATCTCTAATGTGATCCTTAGCCATCGCTTTCTTATATGGATCATACTTTGTAACCAGATTTTTTGGGTGCTTAGGTAAGTGATGAAGGTTGCTCGAAAGAGAAAGAGGCCCTTGGGCCATCCAATCCAATTAGTCATCAGCCATGTCTTTTTTTTTCCTTCTCCTCTTCACTCTCTGGTTTTGAAGTCTCTTCTTCTTCATTATTTATATTTTCATTGTTTTTTGGTTGTTCATTATCACTCGGTATTTCATTGTCTGAAAAATGAAATTCCTTGACGTCTCCCTCTAGATTTTCCCCAATAGGTGGTGGAATATCCCCTTCATGTTGATATTATCCAAGTGAGTTAGCTAAATTCGTGATTGTAGCAGTAACAAAATTTTCCACTGAAGAAACTAGAATACCATGGTGGGTTTGTCTCTTTCCTTGATTATTTGTGAGGAAGAATAGATGTAATAGGGAGTAATCCAAGAGCTTTAGCAAACTGACAAGTGATAGGTCGAATCCTTTGGAGTTTCCAGTAGCTAAATTTGTAAGCTCTCTCTGTTTGATGAGATGACCCTTCTTTCTAAGATAGGTGAGCTAGAGTTAGACTTAGACAATTTCTACCTTGAACTGAAGGTTCTTTACGTGGATGTGTTGATTTACCGGTGATACAAAAGTGGCCCTCCTTCCAATGCCAGAATGTTGATGGTGCTAGAAATTGCCAACATACAGGCAGTCTCCCCGATATGAAGTCCCAACTAGACACCACACCATTTGGAGTATGATCCCCATCTGAGAATAGGCACAGTTTCCATAATCTTAATGATTTTCCTTGGATTCAATGAACAACATAAGAGAGTAAGCATATACTTTCGAGATGAGAAAGTAAGTTAGCCTTGTGTAGTATTCAATTGGAATGTGTATAAAGGTTCTTTCAAGAATGGAAAAGAGAAAGTGGATCTTTAGAAGAAAATTAATAGTACTATCCTAATAAAGGCACACGTCTATATCTAAAAGAATCATTAATTATCTTGCAAAATAGTTCACAAAGAAACAACGATCATGAAAGCAAGAGACACATAATTTAAAGATGCATACTAAAGTCAATGAAATTGTTCATTTTCATTAGTATGTATAGACACAAACATACACAACAAATAATGAAACAATATATGCATGAAAATGTGTTGGCTCAAAACATTAAGTGAAAGTTCCAAGATACACCATTACAATGATACGTCATTAGCTCCAATAGTGCAACGTTAAGCCACCACTTGCTCCTCAAAAGGATGATATTCTATCCTATACCTAGCTTTAGAAGCCAAGGTTAAAAGTCATTTTCTTGAGCTATGAGGGTATATATATAACAAATGAGGTGACTCTCCACCTCCCATGTGATTCTTGACCTCTCTCATGACTCTTGAGCTCCCATGTGACTTTTGAGCTTCTATGTGACCTTTGAGCTCCTACATGACTGTGGGACATTCTAGTGACTTTCCAAGTTCTATGTGTGACCCTTGGGATTCCACACATTTTACATTTTCTCATATTTGGAAATACAAAATTACATTCCACAAATTATGGAAAAATACATGGGAAACATAAGACTTTTGTGTTGACACTTTAAGAAGCCATGATTTGGCGAATGATTTAGCAATTGTGACTAAGAATTCATTTAATAGTGTATCAATTCCAAGTTCTTCTCTTTGATACTATGCCTTCAACTCTTCCTGATAGATATTGATTGTATTTAATATCCACCCTCCAAAGGGTCTGGTTATGGTATCAGAGTCTTCGAAGTCTTCTTGACTTGTTACTTATATGTCGTAGTTCAAAGTTGCTTTATCTCATTGTATAATGATCTATTTGTGCTTTGTCTCCACAAGTGTATTCTTGCAACCTCTTCTTGATGTTCCCTTTGAACATTATCTTCCATGTTAGAATTATAGTACCCGCAAGCAAAGCTCATTCATGGCAAAACAATATCAGTCCCATAATCACCTAGTCTACCTTATTTCTCAGGCAACACGTTGGCTATGAAGGGATAGTACACAAGGGTTGAGGAGAGAGGCCTTCTTGGGAATAGTGTGCAGTTTCAAGAGGCAAGGAGTGAGGGATTGATCACTGTGACTATGTAGTGCGCAATGGAAAAGCAAAAGGCAAGTCAAGGATTGTGCATTGGGCAAGTTCATGAGGCAAAGAGGCATGCTTGGGCACTGTGGCTACGCAGTGTGCAGTATCTAAGGAGGAAGCTCTATGAATTGTGCATTTGGATTCTGCAAGGGTCCAAAAATGACCCCACTATCCACTAGAAGTGCATAATGCACAAGGAAAGGAAGGGTTGAACAAAATTGTGCATTGGGCAAGTGTAACCAACAAGGCTAAGTGGCTGAGCTCTGAAGTTTCTCAATGTGCAGTTGAGGGAGGCTGCCCTCTAGTATTATGTAGTGTAAAGTTCCACAAGATAAGTAATTCATCACTATGGCTTACGAATGTGTAGATTACAGTAGCTAGAGGTTGAAATTTTACCATTGATTGCACGGTTCTAAGGACAAAGAAAACTCCAAAATTGACTAAGTGTGAGATTAGTGAGACAAAAGGGTAAGAGTAAAAACATATAAAAAGTCTTGAACATGATCACACACACATATATGGTCAACCACATGAAAAGGAGATACAAAGTACCCAAAATCAACATGTATTAATTGAAACGACAACAAAATATCACTTATCTCCAAGTGTGACACTTAAGATGCAACCCTTTATGACACAAGTGTCAACTACAAAGAGAAAGTGTACAATGCCCTAGGAATGTGTCCAAAACATGTCTCTATGATATATAGGATATAGTAATGCAAGAGAATGTGTTGGAACCACCTCTTAAAGGTGTGCCAAAATTTCCTTTCACAAAGTACGACACTTTGGATTTCTGTATAAAGGAACTTAAAAACTTAGAGAATAAGTATAACATCACTCTAACAACTTGAAACAATAGTTCACATGATCATTGAGAGGCTCCAAAATTTGAAAGTAGGAAAAAATTGGAGGGTGTTGTGGCAGTGGCAACAGTCTCATAGCCACTAATGTAGTGCCTGAACTTATTAATGGCATGTACTATTGCATGAAATACTTTTTCAATTACTTTATAATTCAATTAGCCTCGAGGATTAGCTCAATTGGTCGAGGCCTTGTTGCTAAATAACCTCAGCATTGGGAGGTCACAGGTTCAATTATCTCAATTCCCTCGAGATTAGGCTCTAATTAGTTTGGCCAACGATATGCGATCGCTTCAAGTGGATTTGCCCAGATTTTCCTCCAAAAGAAAAATCAACCATATAATAAATTTGATTTTCCTTTTGTCCCAAAAATACTAAAGTTGTATTTGAAGCATCAGTAGGTATATGGAAAGGAAAATACCAATTTTGTCCTCTCAAAATAGGTGCTTCAGAAATTTTCTTCTTCAATGTATCAGGAGAAATTTGACAAGGAATATTCGAAAGAAATTCATTATCCTTAACAAGGAATTGAAATAATGGTGAGGTTATTTTGGTAAAATTTTCTATTAATCACCTGTAATAATTTGCATAGCCCAAGAAACTACTCACATATTTTTGGGCTTTAGGTACTGGAAGTTTAGAAATAACTTCTATTTTTGTTAGAACAAACTTGATTCCTACACATGAAACATAATTTCCAAGAACAATTGCTTCAGTTTGTAACATGTGACATTTCTAATGAATTATTGAAAGGTTAGTTTCTTGGCATCTAATAAGAATTTTTTCAATATTTTTCAATGCTTCCTCAAAAGTATTACCATAAGCTATAAATTCATCCATAAACACTGATGGGCCTCCAAAATAGGTAAATCATAATCCCCACCAATCCACTCTTAGGCACATAAAAACTATATTAAACTTAGCCACTACTTCCTGATGCACTAAAATATTACGGTAGTCTATCAATTTTTCGATGATATTATGTAGGTACTCTGATGAAACGTGGCTCCCAGTTTTATTGGTGAAATTTCGTCCGGTAATCTGATGAACATGTTGTCATCATATATCCTCATTGACATAATTGTTGTACATCCGATGAATGTTTGTTGGAAGTGCATTGAAAATCTGATGAACAGTTCTATCAAATTTATGTTAGATAATGTCAGATTATTTGATGGAGTTTCGCTAGATATCCGGTGAAACTTTGCATCGAATACTTGACAGAGTGCTCATCGAATATCCAACAGATATGGATTCATTGTATATAAAATGAACTTGTAGCTATTAAAAAAAATTAATAGTTTGTGAGGATGGTTTAGGTCCATCTGTTCTTCCTTCATTAGTACCTAAGATCATCTCTTTTATTTCTTTCTTATTTCCTCCCACTTTTTTTCCCTTCCCAATTTTCATCCTTATTTTTAGACTATCTTGGCTTGAATTGATTTTGTTTTTCACCGAAACAATCATTAGAGAGAGATTGCCATGTTTGAAGTGTAGCGTGCACATAGAGGGTTAGATTATTTAACATCAACATGCATATCCCATGGATTGAATTATTCATATACACACCTTGTTGTACCTCAGTGTACCCGGCAATAAATTTGTGTACACCTCCCTCCCCTACACAAATCCATATACATACCCCAATTTTGGGTGCATCACCAATTTTAACCAACGGTTTAAAAGTAATAATTGCACTCGGAATTGGCAAAGGGTCAGAATAGACTCAAAAAAGAATTACATCAGGATCAACCGACAAATCAATTTACCAATAGATACATGAACCACAAAATATTTTTTATATATTCAAGTAAATCAACATAAATCCATACGATGAAATATTGAACATGCAAATTTTTCTCATCCATATACCATATATAGGTAAATATAGAAAAATGGAACAGAGTGCAATACATATTGTAAACATAATATATAAAGAGAAAAGCTCTAAATGGCCTCTAGATTCCAAAAAACAACAAGCTACAAGTTACTACATATAATTGATAAACATGATCAATCATCAAACTCGTCACCACCCATGTTAATGGAATCCTCATCATGAAATACAAGATCATCCTCTGGCTCAAACTCAGTGTACTCCTCAAGGACAACTACAGTGCTAGCAGTGCTACAGCTAGTGCCTACCATGTAACTCCACTAACTCCAAATCCTCAATGAGATAGGTGTGAAAGGGGGGTCCATATCTAACATTGTTTCAAGATTTGGAGGAAGGGTAGGAAGAATTATGGGTTGTGTTCATAATTTTTGTGTTGTATTATTGAACCATTTTTCCTGCCATGGGTCAGCCCAATCTAGTTCAAAGTGGAACTAGTCAAACTCACTAGTTTTGTAACTAACTAGCCAGTGTAGTACACTACCAATAATTGAATGAGTTCAAGCACTGGCCCATCCACTTTTAGGGACAAATCAGTAGTCCAGTTCCAATTTTGATTGGGTTCTTAAACACTAATCTTATCATGAAAATATAGTTTTTAATAATTAAATGTGCCAATAAGGTTGCATTTAGGGTGGGAACATTGAAAAAAAAAAAAAAAAAAAACATAAAATAAGTATTTCCCCCTTTTATAATACCTTTAAACCATACTTTTATGCTCACTTTACATTTTCAGTTTGGTTATATATTCTGGAAACAAAAAAAAAAACAAAACAAAAACACAAAAAAATAAACAAAAACAAAAAAAAAACAAACAAACAATCAAAAAAGAAAAGATGTAAAGCATTGTTTCATTACTTTTATTCCAGGGAACTGATTTCCATGAAACAGCTCAACATTAAGCATTCTTCATCAGCTCCAACATTCTTCTCCTCCTTCACATTTCAGTTCCATATTTTGCTATTTGTCGTATCCACACCACGTATCAAAAGGGATACTTTGTCAATGTTCAATGTTCAATCATTAATGTTGATAGATGAATACATTGTAGATTTTTTTGTATAGATTCAACAACTCATGTGGTATACTAAAACACAAGACAATAATCTACTCTACTCTTCAGCAAAAGCCAAACTAAATGATGAAAAAAATAATCAGAAAGAGGAAGAATATCAATGGCACATAACACAATATTTCTCTAGGGAAAGCAACTGCTCAAAACCCTGACTATCTATATTGCATTAACCAGAATATCTGAGAAGAAAATACAATGATTGTTCCGCCTAAACAATTCTTGCACAAGTATAATCTAACTCTCTACTCACAAGCTAGCTCAAGCCAATACTTAACCTATTTTGTTGCCTTCCAAACACCTACTTCCTTGCGTAATTCCTAGAGGAATTAGCCTCTATTTAATGAGGAAATCCTTCTTCCATAACTATGCAATCCAAACTTAATTCCTTAATTGATTGCATGCACCATTTGAATAACTCGGAAAATTATACAATTGATAGTACATTGTCCCTGCGCTCTAGTCTCAAATGGGTCTTCCTCTGAACTGACATGTGTGAGTTATTATTA
Organism: Pinus taeda; assembly: GCA_000404065.3. Classification (NCBI taxonomy): domain Eukaryota; kingdom Viridiplantae; phylum Streptophyta; class Pinopsida; order Pinales; family Pinaceae; genus Pinus; species Pinus taeda. The sequence continues at coordinate 148,103 of APFE030537948.1, read as the reverse complement.
AGTGAATCTTCAATTAGCTGGTGTGGCACTGAGGATTCACTAGTGCAGTGACTCACTATGAAACCTTTACTAGTTCCTCCAACAGTTATAACTAGTTTAACTGAGTATCTAATTACAACTCCAATAAACTCAATTTGGAACCCTAAAAATTATGGATCACACTTACATGACTCCAGATAGACTTCCAACTCAAAATTCCTAAGTTAACTAAGGCAACTTAACTTAGTTTAATTATTTCAAGTTGCTATGAGAAAAGAATTAAAATTTAATTCTCAATTTAATTCAAGGACAAATTAAATTAGAATTTCTAGATGTTATTTTATTGTTGCTATTTTCAACATACACACTAGAATTATTTTATCCTTTATTGATTTGAATCTAAAAATGAAATTGAATATTTTCCCATTTACAATGTCATTTATTTTTTACCATATATTGTTGTATATCTAATATCTAATATATTTACCACTCGCACTAACATACTCATCACTTCTTTCAAAAAGTAGTATACTAGTATCTATACCCACACCTTCTCTCATGTACCTTTACCCTAGTAACTTGGGTTTTCATTATCAATCACTTGACACTATGTATTATTTAATAATTTAAGTTTAAAGGTGGATCTTAATTCCCACTTTAATCAATAACTACCCATACACTCACATGTTGGGAAATATTCTTGTCTTTTGTAGCCTAGGAGACTAACAACAACCTTGCCAATATATCTTTGATCGTTTAACCACTAACTCATCCAAAACACAAATATTATATGAGAAATGTCATCAATGAAGGAATAAATGTATCCTATCTTAATTAATAGTCCATTATCTTGTCTTTTATCAACCAGAAAAACCTTCTTGTGAATACAAGAAACTACAAACCACCCTAAAATACCCCGGGAAATTTTCTTCTCTTTTGTATTGTGGGAGACTAACAAAAACCTTCCCAATATATCTTCGATTATTTAAACACTAATTCCTCCCAAATATTGACTCTTATATGAACAATGTCATCAATGAAGGAATAAATATACCCTCCCTTAATTAATATTTCATTATCCTATCTTTTATAAATATGCCAAACCTTCTTGTGATTACAAGAAACTACAAACCACCTTCAAAGACATTATCCCTTCTTTTATAATAAGATCCAGCACATTTTCATTCATATGTTGTTATTGTAGTTGGATTGTTCTAGTTGCCTTAATGATATATGTTGTTTAACATACGTACTTGTGTATGAACTGATTTGTATGCATTTAATTAATCTTGTTGTTAATGTGTTGCATATGTTATTAATGATGTCACCATCTGTGTTGACTGCTCTGCCAGACATCAGACAAACCTTTCTCATGAACCTGGTTATATCAACCATCACACTCGTCTTGGATTGATTCGTGAGTGTCGTTCGTGTTATCTTACCTTATATGTTGTGACTGTCGCATCCGTGTTGACTGCTCTGTCGGAAGCTATGCATGTCCTTTGTATTGTGTGTTCCTAGCTGAGTTGGGATTGATCCGTTTCAACCTCGAACTCGCCTTCACCTTCCTCTCCCTTTGAAGTGTTGGAATCTCTCATACTCATTCCTTGACTCACTGCATCAGTCACACCCTTTCTACTAACAGAGTTATCTTACTTACCTCTGTGCGACATCACGGTCAAGGCATTACCTTATGACCCATTTCTAGGACTCCTACACCAAATGATCTGAGGTCTAATTGGGACTTCTTACCGAGGAGATCCCCTTGACATGTTGGCGAGTCCAGTACCATCAACATTTATGGCACTAGAAGGAGAGCCTGATGACAAGAAGTGTACTCTCTATTGAAAAATGTGCAACAAGAAATGTTAAATTTAGAATGTGCTAAAAAATAGGACTCCTAAAAATAGCATGTCTAAAAATAGCAGTTTGGCCAGTGAGGTCATTGGCCACCTTGGGTGAGAGGTGA
>APFE030537948.1:132859-145913 GCA_000404065.3 Pinus taeda | reverse complement strand
CATCAGTTAAAGAGATAAGGATGAGTTGTAATTATGAGTTGTAATTAGTTGGCTCAGTTAACTGAGTCAAGACCAGTTTGATTAATTTAATAAGTTGTTAAATTAATGAGATTCAGTTTGTTAATGCTCACATGCATGTAACAACTGGTATTTTCAGATAGTTGAATATTATAGCTTAAATAACTCATGCATGTCAGTTCTGACAAAGACCCAATTGAGATCAGAGAAGGGACAGTGTACTATCAGTTGGATGAATATTTTTCCTATAAAGAAATCTCATCCATGATGAGGATTTATCTCCTTCAGGTTTGTGCAGTTATTTCAGAGGTCAGTGTTGTGTGTGAGGTGAGAATCACACAAGTTGCAACTGGAGGACCCAGGAAAAACTGTGCATAGAAATAGGAGGCTTGGAGGGCAGAGGAGAAGGTTTGTGAGAAGCCTTTGATTGTCTATGAGTAGCAGAGGATGTAAACTGAGAGTTGGATAGCTTCTAAGGCAAGGCCCTTTGTGTAATCCAAACTATATTTCGCGAGCTCTGTAATGAATATATACAGAGATGGGGTTGTAAGCAGGTGCTTTCCCCGGGTAAATTCTTCTGTGTTATGTGTGATTGATTCCTTCTTATCAGTTATATGTGTTCTTATTGATGTTGCTCATGGGTGATTAAGCTTCCACTAAATTGTTTTTAGAAGTAGATAAAGTGTTTTGCTTTAGTACATTGCATTACCAAGTTGATCTATAGGTGAGAAATTTCTACATGGTATCGGAGCTAGCTGATTTGTAGAAAAAGTTCTACATGGTACCAGAGCTAGCTGATTTGTAGGAAAAATTCTTGGAAATTTCTACATGGTATCGAGCACAGGTGATCAAGGAGAGTACAGCATACTGAGAGGAGATTTCAAAGTTTTGAGTTTTGGGCCGAGATTTTGCAGAGAAGATCTGTAAATTTATGTACAAAATTTTTAGAAATAAATAGCAGATTTGGATTCCTTGTGGAAAAATACCCAAAATCAAAAAAAATTGGCTGAATCAGAGTTTGGATGAGGGATATATCGTTGATTTAAAATCAGCTCTTTTTCTAGAAAATTTCGTGACAGCAAGAAAGTGGAAATAGATTGGTGTGCTAGCCAAGAACCTGTATGCACTTGAGGTACAAGATGCATGCAAAGCCTTGAGGAGCATGGCAAAGGTTAGATACTTGGTGGTTGAGAGGGAGAGTAAATTACCTCTCAACATGAAGCGCTAGAAGAAGTCTCAGACTGATCCAGGTGAATCTTGGTGGCCACCTGCCAAGTCCACCTGGACCCCCATCATTGTTTCTCTCAGAATTTTCAGTTTCCTTCCCAAAGTGGTAGTGCTCGAATAGATCTTTCTAACGAGCTATTGTATGCGTCAAACGGAGATCGTATGCCAAAGTTACGACCCCGGGAAGTTGATGTACCAATTTACCCAAACGGGGCCCACAGTTTGGCGATTCATCTTCTAGGGTTAGGTTCTGGAATGTTAAGGGTTTTCCATTATTTCTCAACAATAAATATGCCTTCGAGCCTCATTGTAACATAGTTCAGAGGTGTGTAGCCACCACATCTCTTCTCATAGATAAGCTACCGTTGCCCTAGCTGGTTTATTTCCATTCCTACTTATAAGCATATTTTAGTATTTTAAATTAATGAAATCAAGTATTATTTCTGTTGCATATCTGTGTTTATGGTTATCTCTGTAATTTTTTGTGTTCTTGTTTAAGTCCGGATCAGTGGTATCAAGGCGATCTGCTTTTTTTCTCTGTTTTTCTTTGCATGTCCCCAACGAGGTCAGGATATAAGGAGTTAGGGCTTGAACTGGTTGAACCTTTGCAAGACCAGCCTCACAAATCCCGACAGCCTCCCATGGCGGATGAGAAGAAAGACGAGGGGGTAAGAGATCCTATCAAAATGTTTCTCGAAGAAGCCCTCAAGTGACAACGGAATGCGATGATGGACAGTTTTGCCCAGATCCTTCAGTGGCTACCCAAAAGCGATGCATCGGCTTCCAGCAGCTACTCTGGAAATGCCACGCCCTTTAAGGTACAAGTTAATTTTGAAATCCCCATATTTGAGGGTCATATAGACGCAGATGTCATAGATAAATGGTTAAATCTGCTAGAGGGTTATTTTTTTGTTCATGAATTTTTGAGTGGGGAAAATATTGTTTTCGCTCTTCTCAAAGCAGCCCCCCACATCAAGGACTGGTGGGAAACCTATTGTGAGCAGAAGGATGAAAGTATCGGCTCACTATTTTCAGTCGCACTCACCTGGAATTCATTTCGGGATGCCATCAAGGAGCAATACTACCCTGTCGGAAGCTATGAGGATGAATACATAAAGTGGACCACACTGCGGCAGGGAAGGGACCAAGACGTGCTGGAGTTCACCAATCTTTTCCATACCCTTCGCACAAAGTTGGGTATCAAGGATTTGGAGCAGCATTTGATACTTAAATACCGTGGCTGCCTGCACAAGTACATCCAGGAAGAAATAGAATTCCTGAACATCTCCTCGCTCGGCACAGCATACCGATATGTCGTTAAGGTCGAGCAAAAGTCTAAACAAAAGAAGCGAGACTTTGGACCTGCGAATCCAAAGCAAGGGAAAGGTGCCCCTAAACCACAGAACAAAGGAAAAAGCCAAGGCGGGGTAGCCCAAGACAACCCGCCAAATCTACAAGCAAAGAACAGCGCTGCGAAGCTGAAAAAGGACACGGGAAAATGGTGTGAGTTCCATAAGAGCTCCACTCACAACACAAGTGAGTGTCGGGCCAAGCAATCACTGGTGGCTGAGCTAAAGGTTTCAGAATCAGATGAATATTCTTACTCTAAGTCAGAACCTGACAAGGGGAATGACAAAGGGAAGCAGATCATTGATGCATATCCCAATGCCACTGTTGCTACCACCAAGATCTAGAAAAATGAACTCGAAGATCCAGAGGAGGATGAGCATCTCTTCCACTCCCAAATGTGTGTAAAGGGCTCCCTGCTACAGTTCATTGTCGATAGCGGGAGCCAAAAGAACCCCATTTCGACAGAGTTCATGAAGCGGTTGGGCTTACCAACCATGGCACATCCACAACCATACACCATTGGGTGGCTTCACCAAGGACGGGATCTTCGCGTGAGCCAGCAGTGTCGCCTTCCATACAACATCAAGCCCTTCACGGATGAGGTATTGTGTGACATTGCTCCCCTTGAGGTTTGTGATGTATTATTAGGACAACCATACTTGTGGAAGCGACATGCTGTGTATGAATCAAGGCCCCGTGCTGTTATTATTACATTGGGAAATAAGTTGTACAGGATACCAGAGGTAGCACCGCCTACCGCCATCTCTTGGATTACTGCAAAACAATGCAGTAAGCTCATTTCCAAAACCGGGAAATTTGTTTTCCTAATGATACTCCCTCAAGGAAAGAAGAAGACAGTAGCCACGGCCTCCAGATAAGGCCCCTCCGCATGACAACTACAGATAGACAAGGTCATAGAGGAGTACGAGGACACCTTCACCTCCCCCGCAGGGGTTCCTCTACACTGTCAGGTCAAGAACTCCATCGATCTGACCCCAGGTGCGCCGCTTCCCAATGGACCATTTTATCGGTGCTTTGTTCTGGAGAACAATGAAATTAAGAGACAGATTCAGGAGCTCCTGCAGAAAGGTCACATCCGTCCGAGTTCATCGCCTTGTGGGAGCCCGATCGTGTTGGTACAAAAGAAGGATGGGACTTGGAGACTCTGTATTGACTATCGGGCGCTAAACAAGATCACTGCCTATAATAGGTACCCGATCCCATGGATTGATGACCTCCTGGACCAACTAAAGGGGGGAAAATATTTCAACAAGATCAATCTAAAATCAGGATATCACCAGGTACCAATCGAACCCTCTGATGTGTGGAAGACTGCCTTCAAAGCCAAGGAGGGCCTTTTCGAATGGTTGGTTATGCCTTTTGGATTGACGAATGCTCCTGCAACCTTCATGAGGCTAATGGATTACATCTTGCAGCCATTCACCAACTCATTTGTTGTGGTATACTTGGATGACATTCTGATCTTTAGCTAGAGTTGGGAAGAGCACCTCCACCACATTCGACAAGTTCTCCAAACACTGCAGCAACACAAGCTATGTGCCAATTTGGAGAAATGCACTTTTGGCATGACCCAGGTTCAGTATCTGGGATACATTATTGATGAACAAGGGGTGCGTGTGGATCCAGCCAAGATCCGAGTGATTCGGGATTGGCCATCTCCAACCACTCTGACAGAGCTCTGCAGCTTTCTAGGTCTTGCCAACTTCTACTGCAGGTTCGTGTTGGGGTTTTCTCATATCACTTAGCCCTTGAGTCAAGTCACCAAGGGAGGAGCGAAAGCAAAATTCTTTTGGTCCGAATCTCAACAAAAGGCATTCATAGAGTTGAAAGATTGCCTTTGCACAGCACTAGTGCTCGCGTTACCATATTTACAACAACCATTTGAGGTCGAGATAGATGCCTCTGACTATGTTATTGGGGCAGTCCTTACTCAACACGGGCATCCAGTGGCATATCACAGTGAAACACTTTCACACACAATCCGTAAGTATCCCACTTATGATAAAGAGATGTATTCCATTGTGCAGGCCTGCCGACAATGGAAGCATTACATTTTGGGAAAGGAAACGGTCATCCACACAGACCACCGACCCCTGCAGTTCATACAGACCCAAGGGAAATTAGAGAATGCTCGCCATCAGAAGTGGTCTACATACCTGCAATAGTTCCATTTGAATATCAAGTATAAGAAGGGCAGCACCAATAATATTGCAGATTGCCTCAGTCAACCACTGATCATGGCGTTAACCACCGTGCTCAACTCTTGTGGGCACGAGACTTCTGATTGGCCAATTCTCTACAAAAGCGACCCAAAATTTAGCCACACGTACCAGACACTCTTAGAGGGTTGGCATGTTCCAGATTTTCACCTCCGGGATGCCCTGTTATGCCACTTGGGTCACCTTTGTGTTCCTTCAAGCGAGCGTGACAAGATGATTTGGGAAGCACACTACAGTCGGGCTGCTGGGCATTTCGGGGTCGAGAAAACAGTGGCAGTGCTGCAAAGGTATTTCTATTGGCCGAAACTTCGACAGGATGTTGGGAAGTACATCAGATCATGTACTGCCTATGCCATTGCCAAACCGACCATCAAGAAGCAAGGCCTCTATGCCTCGCTGCCTGCCCATAGTCGACCTTGGGAATCCATCTCCATGGATTACATGTTAGGCCTTCCTTCCACTAAGCATGGAAATGATTGTGCTTTTTTGGTCATTGACAGGTTCTCAAAGATGGCCATTATGGCGGCCTGCAAGAAGAATATCACAATAGAAGCCACTGTTAAACTCTTCTTTGAACGAGGGTGGGTGCACTTTGGGATCCCACAGTATATCATCTCATATCGGGATAGTCAGTTCCTCAGTACATTTTGGTCCAGTCTCTGGTCAATGCTGGACACCAAACTCACTAAGTCCACAGCCTTCAATCCTCAAACTGATGGCTAGACAGAGGTTGTCAATAGGATGATTGTGCACATTCTGCGCATGTACAACTCAAAGCATCCATGCACATGGTATGAGAGCCTCCCCTATGTTCAGCACAGCTACAACTGAGTTCTTCACAGCTCGACTGGCCATAGCCCTTTTCAGGTGGGCTTGGGATTCCAGCCACTATGCCCCATTGATGTGGCCATTCCACTTGCAGCTACTCACATAGATTCGGCTCATGTCTAGTCCGAAACAGACAAGGCAAGCAGCTTCATTGAGCACATCCAACATATTCGCCAGTAGGTCCATGACATTCTAGAGAAATCAAATGCCAAGTATAAGCAGTGGCATGATCAACACCGGGTGCCACACAAGCCTCAGGAGGGCGACAAAGTCTGGTTGCATTTGCAAAAGGAACACCTTACTGGAGCCTATCGGAAACTGAGACCACTCCGATATGGTCCTTACACCATTACTAAGGTTGTGGGAGATAATGCATTTGAGCTCAACATTCCCCCATTCCTTGGCCTGCACCCAGTGTTCAAAGTGGACCACCTTCGGCCATACTTTCCACCATTGCTAAACAACATCCGACATTGCAGAATAGCTCACACCCACAAAATTAAATCCAGATTGCATGGAACAAGTTGCAACTAATCAAATCATGGACACACAGATCAAGAACACTCGCCAATAGAATATCCAACTGTATCGAGTTGTCAAAGCAGGCCAACTCCTTCACCCGGGCAAGTGAGTCACCAAGGACCAAGTTCAGCAAAAGTTTCCTCATCTCATGGAGGAACTCAACACAATGGGGACCATTGCTTCCTAAGGGGGGAGGAATGATCCAGGTGGATCTTGGTGGCCACCTGCCAAGTCCACCTATACCCCCACCATTGTTTCTCTCAGCATTTTCAATTTCCTTAATTGTACCACAACTTACTATTTTTAGCAGTTTTTCGGGTCCTGAACATCTGGAGCCGTTTTGAGGCCCTAAACGACTTTTTTTAGGAAATTTGAGGGAAACATGGGTCCGTGGACTGATGTTTCCCTTCCCAAAGTGGTAGTGCTCAGATAGATCTTTCTAACGAGCTATTGTACGCGTCAAACGGAGATCGTATGCCAAAGTTACGACCCTGGGAAGTTGATGTACCAATTTACCCAAACGGAGCCCACAGTTTGGCGATTCGTCTTCTAGGGTTAGGTTTTGGAATGTTAAGGGTTTTCCATTATTTCTCAACAAAAAATAGGCCTTCGATCCTTATTGTAACACAGTTCAGAGGCGTGTAGCCACCACATCTCTTCTAAGAGATAAGCTACCATCGCCCTAGCTGGTTTATTTCCATTCCTGTTTGTAAGCATATTTCAATATTTTAAATTAATGAAATGAAGTATTATTTCCGCTGCATATCTATGTTTATGGTTATCTCTGTAAATTGTTGCATTCCTATTTAAGTGCGAATCACAGACAATTGTGGAGGAGCCACAATTGGTGCAGCAGCTTAAGGAGGTTGTGGAGCAGCCACAACTAAAGAAGCTGAAAGGAGATTCAGTAGAGACACCTACTCATGCAGAGACCTCCAGTAGGGGGAAACTTCAAGCCAAGTGGTTTGAGGGATCACATGCAGCCATACCTCCAGGTAGGAGGTGGGGCGATATAGAGTGATCATCCCAAGGAGGAAGGGTAGGATCCTTGAGGTACCCAACCTCTTAGATGAGACCTTGCTACGGGAGCCCCGATGTGGAGTAGTAGGAACTGACTAATTGGGTTGAGACAGATGCAGATGGAGCGGCAGAGAGAGCAACAGTGTAGGGAATCCTAGGACAGTGCATAGCTAGTAGGTTGCAGCAATGCGAGAGGCACAAGTGTTTTGCACAATGCTAGGTGGCACAAAGAGGTGTGCAATGGTGCGAGATGCATGGAGATGTTGTAGTAGAGAAGATGTCAGAGAGGGAGCACTTGTCAGCAGCAGGTAGAGCTTTAGCATCAGAGTATGTTCCTAGCCCAACAGAGTGGTTAGTTGGGAGTGTTTTTGTTCCAAGTGTTGTTGGAGCAAGTGGACCGGGTAGATGTGTTGCATGCAAAACATTCCAAAGTTACAGGATCAAGTTCGAGAGGAAGCCTTTCTTGTTGAGAAGGAGGGTTGAAAAATGTGCAATAAGAAATGTTAAATTTAGAATGTGCTAAAAAATAAGACTCATAAAAATAGCATGTCTAAAAATATCAGTTTGGCTAGTGAGGTCATTGGCCACCTTGGGTGAGAGGTGAAACTGCTAAAAATAGAAAGTTCTAAAAATAGTATTTATGGGTCCCTTCCTATTTATAGCAGTCCTTGATCTATCTATAGGAAGTAAAAACGAATTTGGTCTTAACAATAGTTTAAAATATTAATTAATTAATCTCCATGAGTTAATTAGTTAAGGAAAAACAAACTTGAAGTCTATGTGAGGACATGCAACAGTTTATCTATTAATTGGTGAATTTATCCATCAATTAAAGAGATAAGGATGAGTTGTAATTATGAGTTGTAATTAGTTGGCTCAGTTAACTGAGTCAAGTCCAGTTAGATTAATTTAACAAGTTGTTAAATTAATGAGATTCAGTTTGTTAATGCTTGCATGCATGTAACAATTGGTATTTTCATATAACTGAATATTATAGCTTAAATAACTCATGCATGTCAGTTCTAACAGAGACCCAGTTGATATCAGAGAAGGGACAATTTACTATCAGTTGGATGAATATTTTTCCTATAAAGGAAGCTCATCCATGATGAGGATTTATCTCCTTAGGGTTGTGCAGTTATTTCAGAGGTCAGTGTTGTGTGTGAGGTGAGAATCACACAAGTTGCAGCTGGAGGACCCAAGAAAAACTGTGCATAGAAAGAGGAGGCTTGGAGGGTAGAGGAGAAGGTTTGTGAGAAGCCTTTGACTTTCTATGAGCAGTAGAGGGATTGTACTGAGATCTGGATAGCTTCTGAGATAAGGCTTTGTGTAATCCGGACTATATTTCCACTTGTATGATAATACAGAGATGGGGTTTTAGGCAGGTGCTTTCCCCGAGAAAATTCTTCTGTGTTATGTGTGATTGATTCCTTCTTATCAGTTATATGTGTTCTTATTGATGTTTCTAATGGTTGATTAAGCTTCAGCTAAATTGTTTGTAGAAGTAGATCAAGTGTTTTTCTTTAGTAAATTGCATTACCAGGTTGATCTAGAGGTGATAAATTTCTACATGGTATCGGAGCTAGCTAATTTGTAGAAAAATTTATACATGGTATCAGAGCTAGCTGATTTGTAGGAAAAATTCTAGGAAATTTCTACACTCTCATCCAATTTTGAACCTTTGCATATCTTTCATGGAGTCTTGCATTCTTCTTCCCCTGAGGTGTTTTTCGAATCATGAAGATGGCTCCATCTCGGGGAATCTTTTCAATCTATTGTCCACTCACACGTATGATAGTGAAGGCGAAGTGGCTTAGCCTCAGCACTTACATAGTTTTATTTCCATGATTTATGAGGAAGATGAGTTTACTAATGAACAGGCTAGTTTGTTGCGTGCATACACACTTCACGAATCTCCATTTCGTCGGATGCTCAACCTACCGGCTAACACTTTGCACTCATGTGAGCACTTATGTGATCTTATTGAAGACACATTCTATCATTTTGATCTAGACCATCTTGACCGGAAACTGTTACGGCAACGGAGGGCTCCACATGAATCCATTATTGATTCTTGGCAATGCTTCTGTGACTTGCAGTTTCAAGCTCTGAGGAGCCAAAGGAAGTTTGCTTATCTCTAGGACTGGTTCTAGTATTTCCTTAAGAAATATGCTCATCCCAAGAGAAATCTTGAGATCAAGCCTCACTCAACCTTCTTCGTTGGTGGAAGTACGCAATATCATGTGGAAGCAAGCACTGTCTCAATGGATTGTCCGCCTCCCTCTCATTCAACAGTTCCACAATCTCCCTGTGATGTTGAGGATCATGTTCACACACCTGTTCAACCTTCACACCCTCCCAACATCACTCCACATGATTTTCGTGGAGATTTGGTTGTGAGTCCTTTGAGTTCTCATATGCATTCTTTTTATTGACCTTCGTCTTTGCACCTAGGTGTTCCTCTGGATGATGTTGTCTTGGGTTCATCCATTTCGGACTCTTCACTTGTGAATGAGGAACAACCCACTGATGGAGTTAGTGTTGCACAACCAACATGTGATGTCATTCATGAAGAGTATGAGTGGGAGCTTGAGCATCAACGCTCGACAAAGGATGACTCTCTTCCGTCTAAGCCTCCTCCATTCTTTCCTAACATCGTTGGTGAACATGCCATCCATGATTTTGCTTGTGTGTCTTCATCCACGAATGCACCCATTTTTTATCTTTTGCGAGACACGTTGTATGTTAGCCCATCATCCAACAATGGAGAGGACCAATCATTCATTGAAAATCCACTTGATCTTTCATCTGCTCTTTCCAGAAACATAGAGGGTGAACATCCTTCCTTCTCATTGATCCGAATTGGATCCATAAAGAATGATTAACATAGCCATGGCTGTACCAGGTCGGGACAGACTTCAAAGAATTTAAAACAGCGATCAAAAACACCTCTAAACCAATGGCAGTGGCAGCCAGTGTGGAACGACGAGGACCTCGGTCAAAGCGCACTGACCGAGGCCCATGGAGACTGTGCGGGAGGCGAAATTAGCCCCTGGGAGGCCCGGATCGGGAAACAGAGGGAGTTTTTGATGCACGATTAGTGCTAATCGCGCATCGCTGGGTGAAAACCCTCAAAATGGACAAGCCCCAAGCACTCGGTCGCGTGGGAGCCGGGAAAACCGTGGGACAAAAGGCCAAGCGCTAAAAGCGGGACCCGCTCCAAAACTGGCAGTATTGATCGGGGGCGTCCATGGGCGGTAAGCAGTTTTGATGGAAAAGGAGCGATTCCACTCAACACCTGACGTGTGGCAAGTGAAGGAGAGAGGAAACCGCCTCTCATCGCATGCTAACGGTCGAGCCAGTTAATTGTGCGGGACAAGCAAATGGCGTCGGATCTGGAGCTCCAAATGTAACGGCTGAGATCACGCTCGATGGAGAAGATGGAATTGACGGGGGATTAAGCTGTGATATGAAAGAATTTGAAGTCCAAATTGACTTCCACAGTGGCAAATGACTCATTCAGTAACGTATCTGATGAAACAAACCGACGAGGCAAGCTGGCGCAATTCGCAAGAGGACAAGTGGCCGCTCCCTACGAGTATGATGATGACGCCAAGATAGAGAACTCCAAGCACAGTTGTAGCAGGCGATCCGACAAAGGTGGAAGAGGAACCGAACTACCATGAGCTCGAATGGTTTAAAGCCATGAACAAAGAACAGAAAGGACACTGAGGACAGAGAGGAAGACAGAGAAGAGAAGAACCAGTAAGGAAAAAAGCAGAAAGAGGACAGGGGGTCAAGCTGACCAAAGGCAGCATCAAGCACCAGAGAGCTTGAGAGACTCAAGCCATCCCTGAGAGGATCTGTCAAACCAGAGAGGTCAAAGAGCTAGTAAGGAAGAGAGTCTGTGTACTCCAGTGGTTTGGGAAATCCAAGAACCGCCCTACTAAGCCAATCTGTTTCAGGAGACTCATATTGAGCTCCTTCATTGTAATTCTCTACTTCAAGACACAATAAAAGAAGGCCACCACTGAGAGCTGGACCGGAGATGTAGCCTTGGAGGATAGGGTGAACTCCTTATTAATTTCTTGTGTTCTTGTATTTGCTTACTGTATTTCTCTGTTGTTTCCCATTTTTAAGTGTCTATGTATTTGCAATCTGATCGATCCATTGCTTAAATAACCTAGACACACTAGCACATGAGTTTGTAATACCTCCAATTAATAATTCTTAACTGAGGTCACTCATTGGGTGATTATCAGATCAAGTGGTATCAGAGCTTTAGGCGGTAAGGTCAGACAAGCTTGTGCTGGTTTAGCTGTTGAATGCTCACTAGATCAAAGCTCAAATTAGGAGAAGGAGATTTGGTTGAAACTAATCTTGAAATTGGGAGAGTCTATCCTCAGAAGACAATGTCATAGGAAGGTTCTGTGGTGCCAGACCCTCAATTCATAGAAAGTTTCCTAGCTATAAAGTCTATGGTAGAAGAAATGTATAGGGACTTTAGAGAGCATAAGGATGAAGATTCATCAGGTTCTTAACAAGATAAAGAAGAATAAGAATCGCATAACCATGACCACTCAAAAGGAAAAGGGAAAGAGGAAAAATTTATCACGCCTCCTAATAGCCCTGTGCATAATAAGAAAGCATCTTTGATCAAGCGAGATGTTAAATTCGAGTTGCCTATATATGATGGAGAGTTAAATGCTGAAAAGTTGGACAACTGGATCAGACAAATTGATGTGTATTGCAGAGTATAGAACATCGATTCAAACAAGATCAAAATTCAGCTGGCAAGCCTACGCCTAAGAGGCACTGCCTTGGTTTGGTGGGAAGGCAGAACCCAAGATGACATGAAAAGACATGGTAGGACTATCTCTGTCTGGAGTGATTTTGTTTCTGTAATCAAGAAGCAATTCTATCCATTGGCCTACATGCAACAAGCCATGATGAGTTGGCAAACTCTTTGGCAGTTGAAAGGGCAAAGTGTGTAAGGGTCCACTGAAGAATTTAGAAAGAGAGCATTAATTCTAGGGATCTCATTAGACTCACCAAAGACTCTTTTGAAGTACATTGGTGATTTACACAGCTACATGAGGCATGCCATCCTCATGTTTAATCCCACTAGTATAGATGAGATATCTGTACAAGGTACTCATCTAGAGGCTAGAGGAAAGAATGGAAATCCAGAAGTTGGGGGACCATCCCAACCCACTGCAAGTAACAGCAAGGATAAAAGAAAGAAAAATTGGAAAGCAAGGAAGGCGAACACTGCAGAGAAAAGCAAAGCTTCATGCACTCACTATAAAAATGAGGGGCATGATGATGAGCATTGTTGGATTCTACATCCAGAGCTGAGACCTAGGAAGTCCGAGGGCAATAAGAAGAAGATTGTTGTAGCTATTCAGAAAGATTTGGGGTCAGACTCGGGAGATGAAACAATCATTGAAACCACAGGTATAAAAGGTTGTCTGCTTTAAAGAATGTTGAAATCAAGAAGCAAGTGTAGGAGTTGCTCGAGAAGGGGTTCATCAGGCCTAGCACATCACCATGTGGGTCACCAATCGTTTTGGGGAGAAAGAAAGATGGCTCGTGGAGAATGTGCAATGACTACCGAGCACTAAATAAGATAACAATAAAAAATCTTTATCCCCTTCCTCGCATAGATCATCTTTTAGATCAATTGAAGGAAGTCGTTTATTTCACCAAGTTGGATTTGCATAGTGGATACCATCCAGTCAGAGTTGCAGAGCAAGATGCATGGAAGACTTCTTTCAAAACAAAGCAGGGATTGTATGAGTGGCTGGTTATGCCTTTTGGCTTGACCAATGCTCCTGCTACTTTCATGA
>APFE030537948.1:94626-127432 GCA_000404065.3 Pinus taeda | reverse complement strand
TCACAGTTTGATCTTTTCCTTTCACAGGTCACTTACCCAGACTTGGTCTAGCTACAGGCTGAGTAGCTTCCCAGTGAAATTTGTGCATTTCTGGAAGGAAACCAGCCTTCCCTCCAAGAATTTTGCAGTTCCCTCTAATAGCCTGTTGGGCTCTAGGATTGCAATCCTACCAACCAACCCTCCCAACATGATTTGCACAATTGTTCCCATAAACAAGTTGTGTAGCCCAGGATTTGTGCAAATATGGGCAATAGTAAATTGCTCTACCCAGAAATTGTGCAATCCCCTGGGGCAATCAGCCCAGCTTACAATCAGAAATGTGCATTTTTCTCCAATAGTCGAACAGTCGCTTCCATGTGCAACTAAGATGATCGGTTCCCTCCGGGACCAAGAAAAACAGACTTGCATGCATAGGTTGCTTCTCCCAAGCCATCATGCAAAGGCATCCCTTGTTGTTTAGTAGCTAGAAGTTACATGCAAGGAACAATTCAGAAACCTCCCTCCAAGTGTCGCTTCCCCTATATTTGTGGCATGCGCGTCACAACCTCGATGTTATCAAAACTCATCAACCAGACGCTCCAGAGCTCATTCTTCACATCAACCTTGTATCTCTGACCTCCCACATCACATCTAGGAGCAGACAGCACATTCAGCTCAAATGTTTTAGGGTAAGCTCGCTTCGCATGCCTTGTGCTGCATTTCTGTCGCTTTTTGGGGTTTCACTTGTATGAGTATTGTTTGCTTGATTTCTTTGAATGCTTGCTTTCGTTTACATGTATACTAGCTTGTCCTAGCTTTGTTTCAATTTTCATTGCTATCTCACTGTTGTCGCATGCATGAAACTGTTTTGAAAGAAAGTTCACCTAACCAGCAAACAGCCTCACCCACATGCATGTTGATCTCTTTGCTCAATCCTCCATTCATGTTTTGCATGCACTGTTTATCACTTCTGCTATCACTTAATGTCGTCGTGCATTTCATCGACTTACTTACTTTCAGTTTCTTGTCAGCAAGTCGAGCCAACCTTGGCCCGGTATTTTCCTTCACCAAGGTTGCATTGCGCAATCTGGAGAAGGAAGGATCACCTTCCTCTATATATTTGTGCATTCTGACCCAGCATTGGCCTCCTGGACTGAATTGCACATTTCTGGAGGTCAGTGACTGCTTGGCCCAAAACTTTGCATAAATCTGTCCCTGGGCCAGCAGTCTTTCCGAGATGGAATCATGCATTGCGCAATCCCAGCAGCCAATTGCCCAACTAGATTGCGCATTTTGTATTTCCAGCAGTCATTCAGTCTCCCAGCAGCCTAGATTGTGCCTTGTGCAGTCTTGGCAGTCGATCTCATGACCTTCCGACCGAAATTGCGCAACCTTAATGATCATTCACCCATGTATGTTGCAAGTCAGTTCTCATGTTCATTTTGGTTTTCGACTAACAGATTTCTTGCTATGAGTGTTTCCATGTCTCCAGGTATCACATGTGTTCATCTGTCTCTTAGCAGTACAAGTACAACGGTTTCCAAGAGAGTAGAGATGAAGACACCGTTCAGAGCACACTTGGGGATGCAATCGATCAAGTATCCATGGGCTTACCTACTCACAAAGACATCAAGTTGTTTGTGGACAAGGACATCAAGCAGCAGCCTCACAGTGAGCAACATCATGAATAGCAGTTGAAGGAAACATATCGAATGCAGCGAACGCAGCAAATGAAGCGAACACAATGAATGCAAGAGGAAGGTTGTTGACAACATAGAGGCAGAGCAAAGTTGCAAGATCAAGAAAATCCACTGATAAATTATTCAGGTGGCTCCATAGACACACACAGGACAAAGAGGACTCAGAAAAGCTCAAAAATAAAAGTGTTTGGACTATGCTCGAACCAGGACCAGAGCGTAGATCTCATCATCCTAATCGCGGCGATGTGAACAGTTCGTCAATTCGAGTCCGGATGAGGAAGTTAGAAGCAGTCAAAGTTGGGTTGACTTTTTGTTGACTGGGCAGGCTTAAGGAGGCCACAATTTGAACAGAACCTGGCCACCGAATTCCAGCCAGATTTAGGGAAAATTTGTGGCTTAGTTAAAAAGACTCTTACCTCTAAAAAATGGAATTTCAAAGAATGCATATTCATGTTATTAAAACAAAAAAATATTAAAAAAAAGAGGGTGGGGGCCACCAACCCCGCCAGCCCCCCAACCTTCATAACTACACATATTTAAGTTTAGTGGAGGGGCGGGCCATGATCCCCAGCCCCTCCCACGGGATTGTGTAAACACACTAGGGGTGGGCGGCCATGACCCCGCCACCCTACACCACAAAACCAACCAAACAAGGAAGGGCACCGTTACATGGAGGTGGGTCGACCCTTGGGGCGCGGACCCAACCACAAGTGCCAACCACATAGTACAGTGCACCTGTAGGAAGAAGGTACGAGGGCGGGCCACCCAAGGCGGGCCCAGCCAACCCCAAATTTGTTTAAAAAACAAACTTTATGCACAAAAATGGAGGCGGGGTTTGACCGCCTGACCTCCTCCCTATTAAACTGGATCACAACCAACTGCCCTACAATGACTTCCTTGAAGAATCCGCTAGAAATTTTTTAATTAAACACAGTATGTCGGTGCGCCCAGGGGAAAAAGGCACTGCACGCAATTCGAGGCATAATTTTGCAGAAGGGCTGAATTTTCACTTTGTCAAATTTTGACAAATTTTATATGGTTTCAGCGCTTCTCAAAGCCACGAATGCAATGGTGTTGTCTATTTCTCCATCATAGTTCTATATTTTTTGGCCATTTACCGGTATGCAGGTGGAACCATGATTGCTGTAGAAATAGGGAGTGGAACCATGATCCTTGAAATTTTCCAGAGGAGGTAATTTTTCTCCATGTCGGAATATAGTCAAGTTTATAGTCATTTTTCATGGTTTTCCACAGGGATCGCAATGGCAAGGTCAAATTCACCTTTGGAGTTGCAGATTTCCAGTCCACCCATGGAACAATATCTTTGAGGAATTTAGGGGGAATATAAAAGATTCCTTGAGCCCCGGATTCCCAATTTCTCAAAATTCAAAAATTGGACAGTCAATTTTGCTCTATTTGATGTCACAAATATGATGGTGCATTTAGATTTTTCATTTTCTCATTCTATTATTCAGCCACTTTTCTAAGTGGAATGCAAATGTCACCATTCATGTGCGAGCAGCCATTTCCATGTGATTAATGTCGTGAGATCGATGGCACGAACATCTTTAGCAATTTGACATTCACTTCTTCAAATGGCCCTTGGTTGTGAGGTATATGCAATGTGTTCATGTACTTCTCTTGTTATGCATTGTACTGCACAGATCCCTATTTGATGTTGATGAGGGATCTTGTTTATTACTTGTTTTCATGATTCCTACTTGATGTGACATAGAATCGTCTATGTGATGTACTTGTTGTCATGATTTTTCATGTTATGTTTTGAGGTCCCTTTGTTGTATGTTGATGGGATATTCATGTTGTCATCATTGAAATCCCTGTTATGCCATGTTGGCGGGATGCTCATCATGCATGAGTTTATGTCATACTCATAGGAGTCCTTTTGACTGAGAGTTATTGTAGCAGAACATCTTTTGGAGCCACTCCTGTGTGAGGGAATTATTCGTGTATGATAGTGATATCACCTCTATGTACATCACTATTGACAGCACTTAATGCAGTGGCCTACAACATCTTAACACCAAGGCCCGGAGACGTAGTCCCTCCTGGATGAACTCCGTTATCAGCAGCTTATGTTTTCATGTGTTGATGATTGTCATGTTCCTCTTCTTTACAACATTCAGATGTATTCATTCATGTTCTTTTAAAAATGAAATTTAACACATCATGAAATTAAAAGGTCTTGGAAGGGTCCTTCATCACACTCGGACCTGGATCAATAATGAAAGCAACTTTGGAGACTCAGGCTATCAAGTAATGGCGCGACATGAAGATCGCTCGATGGCAGAAGATGGAACAAAGGAGTTGCTTGTGCTGAAGCAGCAACTCAGGAAGAACATGAAGCTGCACAGACAATCCAATGAGTTGCAACAGGAACAGGAACAACAGTGGGCACAGCATGTAGTCACGGATGAAACTGCGGCAGTACAAGTTAAGGATCGATCCCAACAACTGAAACAGAACAAATATGGTGAGCAGTGTTGTTGATCGCATGCAAAGGATCTAGCAGCATGCATTTCGTTGAGCGCATGCATGCAATCCAACCCATTAAACACACTCACCAAGGTGAAGACAAGAAGCAAGTCAAACTGGGGTTGAACATGAACTTCAGCAAGTTGATGTGCATGACCACTAACACACACTTGAATATCAGCATGGACACTATGCATCAGTGTGTTTCCGATTCAACCATACCCAAGAAGACCATGCACGTGTTAGTAGACGAGTTGGATGAAGGGGTTGAACCAATGCACCGGTTGCAACAGAGGCAAGAGTTCGCTTTAGAAATATGTCACCATGAGGTGCATGCACACCATCACGGATGACCAAGCTTAGCATTAGCTCACCATCTTAACCATCACAAGCATGTCAAAGAGCTTGTCTCACCACAGTAGACTAAGTGTCAGTGATGTCTTGTAAGGCTTGCTCAAGCCATGTTGTCTCACATGAGTACATGTGCATTGTAATGTTGAGTCATGTCAAGTGTAAGTTGACTGTCAATAGTTGGATATAAAAATCATAGAGTAGGTGAAGAGTCATGAGGGTAGTTGAACTGTCACAAAGGGGAATTTCAAGGGTCACCCCACCCTTTGCTATATATAGTCCCTCATAACTCATTGTATAGGATTTTGGTCAACCAAGCTTCTACTAATACTATCTTGAAGAAGGCTTGGACAGTATTGTAACGCACCTTGGATTCTCCACTGCACAGAGCTAGTACATCTCATTGGAGGAGCAAGCGGATGTGGCTGTAATGTTCCACTAATGGGGCTAGCAGGTTTACATGGTGTATTATATGATTGAGACTTACACTTCTTTTATAATAATAGCCAGCACATTTTCATGCATATGTTGTTATTGTAGTTGGATTGTTCTGATTGCCTTAATGATATATGTTGTTTAACTTATGTACTTGTGTATGAACTGATTTGTAAGCAATTATATGAATCTTTTTGTTAATGTATTGCATATGTTATTAATGATGTCACCGCCCATGTCGACTGCTCTGCCAGACATCAGATAGACCTTTCTCATGAGCCTGGTTACATCAACTGTCACACTCATCTTGGATTGATCCGTGAGTGTCATTCATGTTATCTTACCTTATATGTTGTGACTACCGCATCCATGTTGACTGCTTTGCCAGAAGTTGTACATGTCCTTTGTGTTGTGTGTTCCTGGCTGAGTTGGGATTGATCCCATTCAACCTAGAATTCACATTCACCTTCCTCTCCCTTTGAAGTCTTGGAACCTCTCATACTCATTCCTTGACTCACTGCATCAGTCACACCCTTGCTACTAACAGATTTATCTTACTTGCCTCTGTGCAACATCGCGGTCAAGGCATTACCTTATGACCCATTTCTAGGACTCCTACACCAAATGGTCTGAGGTTTAATTGGGACTTCTTACTGGGTAGATCCCCTTGACATGTTGACGGGTCTAGCACCATCAACATTTATGGCGCTAGAAGGAGGGCCTAATGACAAGAAGTGTCCTCTCAACCAGTTTTGAACCTTTGCATATCTTCATGGAGTCTTGCATTCTTCTTCCCTTGAGGTGTTTTTCGAATCGTGAAGATGTATCCATCTTGGGGAGTCTTTTCAATCTCTTGTCCACTCACACGTATGATGGTGAAGGTGAAGTGGCCTGGCCTGAGCACTTACATAACTTTCTTTCCATGATTTATGAGGAAGATCAGTTTACTGACGAACAGGTTGGTTTGTTGCTTGCATACACAGTTCTCAAATCTCCATTTCGTTGGGTGCTCAACCTACCAGCTAACATTGTGCACTCATGTGAGCACTTATGTGATATTATTGAAGACATGTTCTATCATTTTGATCCAGACCATCTTGACTGGAAACTGTTACTGCAATGGAGGGCTCCGAATGAATCTATTATTGATTCTTGGCAGTGCTTTCGTGACTTGCAGTTTCAAGCTCCGAGGTGCCACACGAAGTTTTGTTATCTCTAGGGCCAGTTCGAGTATTGCCTTAAGAAATCTGCTCATCCTAAGAGAAAGCTTGAGATCAAGCCTCGCTCAACCTTCTTCATTGATGGAACTGCACAATCTCATGTGGGAGCAGGCACTGTCTCAATGGACTGTCCACCTCCCTCTCATTCAACAGTTCCACCATTGCCCTGTGATTTTGAGGATAATGTTCACACACCTGTTCAACCATCACACCCTCCCAACATCACTCCACATGATTTTCGCGCAGATTTGGTTGTGAGTCCTTCGAGTTCTCATATGCATTCTTTTTTTTGACCTCTATCTTCGTACCCAGGTGTTCCTCCAGATGATGTTGTCTTGTGTTCATCCATTCCGGACTCTTCACTTGTTGTGAATGAGGAACAACCCACTGACGAAGTTGGTATTTCACAACCAACATGCACTGTCATTCATGAAGAGTATGAGGGGGAGCTTGAACATCAACGCTCGGTGAAGGATGACTCCCTTCCATCCGAGCCCCCTTCGTTCTTTCCTAACATTGTTGGTGAACCTTCCATCGATGATTTTTCATGTGTGTCTTCATCCACGGATGCACCCGTTGTTGATCTTTCGCAGGACACACCGTATGTTATCCCATCATCCAACAACAGAGAGGACCAATCATTCATTGAAAATCCACTTGATCTTTCATCTGCTCTTTCCAGAAACGGAAAGGGTGAACATCCTTCCTTCTCATCTACCCCTCTATGTGATTCGTCAAATCATGAGGATGCCGACCAACATCCTGAATTTTCTGATCTTGGTTGTCGTGATCTCTTCACTTCATCATCCAATCATGATGTTGATTCACTCGTTGTTAATCTATCTAAGCCACTGGTTTACGAAGATCCATCTGTCAATGAAGTCGAAACCCCATAGGCCATCGAGGCACTTCAGCTTGAGCTGATGGTTATTTCAGGCTCTCGTTGTCCTGAGGTTGGTTTCGCTTCCGATCAAGGAATTCTTCAAACACTCAAGGCTCCTCATCACTCATCTGTATGCACACAATATTAATCTAACACTCAGATCACACTTCCTCCACTCGAACTGCACGATCCCATTGCTCATGCATTAGAGAGGTCCTATATTGCAAGCACTCGTGCACGACGTAAGTTATCTTTGTTTCTTTAGTTTTCTTGGATGTCATAGTCAAGAGTGTGCTTGTGCTTCAAAGTTGCACGTAGTGTCACACAGCACCATGATAAGTCCATAGATTGCCCGTCATGCACATGCACTCACTTATGTCCCATGGGCACTTTGAAACACGAAGTGTGGTTGTCTTCATTGTTATATCTTTCTTGTTTGTTGGTCCGCACAACTGGGTTACTCGTGGACCATGTCTTCACCAACATGGGTCTACCAATCCGCCGGTGGCTCCATTGGAAGTATCACTTCACGTGATCAGGCTCATGCACCGTTAGTGTAGGAGTAGGAGTAGTGTTTGCTTTCAGTTGTTTGCTTGTTTGCTTACATGATTTGTTTTCTTGTTTGTTTGCTTACTTGTTTGTTTACTTGCTTCGCTTTCATTTTTGCTTCTGCTCTTACTTTGCTTTGTTGATTGCTAGTTCGTTCACTTGTTTCGTTCATAAGTTAGTTTGCATGAAACCATGTGTGACTCATGAAATGAGCTGGGTAAAGTACAAGAGGGCTTGTACAGCTATGACTACTTGGTTATCTATCATCTTGCCTCTGTATGATGAGCTTGTTACTTTTATTCCATGATACGTCGAAGGAAAATATGAACTGTTCGAAGTGAACCTCAGTGAAAACACAATGCTTGCATGCTAACTAGTGTCACCTGCTCTAGTCGGTTGTTTTTGGGTTAACCCTTGTCAGCTCAATCAAGTAGAGTAATGTGAGGGGGAAAACCTTAACAAGCACGTCAGAGATACAATAAACTACTTCTCTGCTAGAACAACCTCTTCTGCTCTCAATAAGTCGGGATCCCTCTTCTGCCTCTAAAATGAATAAGTGCTATGCATAGTGAAAATAAAAAAATTGAAAAGTCAACAAAAAAAATGAAAAATGAAAAATGAATAAGGTGAAAGAAGAGAAAGGCTTCCTACGCAGGGAGGTGATGCAAGTAAATCTGTCGGGGTATTGACCAGGCTCACTAGCAATGGATCCATGCTTGTGTTCCTATGTGACTTCACCGATGTACTGTCCAGGCCTGTTGGCAGTGGAGGAACACCAGAGATGAAACTTAGACTCTGAGGACTATAATGCTTGTGCACTTATATACCTCTCATCCCCAATCAAAACAACTATGTTTCCTTGGCTTAGAATGTGTGCCAATCGACCAAGGGCCTGGCAGATGCTACATATTATAATCAATCTAGTGTGAAGCCAATATGAGCTAAGAGCTGAATAATACTTCTGGAGATGTTAGACTTGCTTTTCAGGAACAAGGTCAATTCAGAGAGCTGGAGGTCTACCAGTGTGTCGCGAAGTGTTGTAGTGGCTATAACCACCCTCCAAAATTTTTCCTTAGCTTGTTTTGGAGCCTCCCTACCAATCTTCACAACATCTTGCCTTGCTTCGTCAAGTCCTCAAGCTTCAATGTCTTTCCTGCTCAAAGGTAGCGTGTCAATCACAATTTTATCTTTTCCATTCACAGGTTGCTTACCCAAACTTGGTCCAACTACATGTTGAGTAGTGTCCCAGTGAAATTTTGATGTTATCAAAACTCATCAACCGAATGTTGCAGAGCTCATTCCTCACATCAACCTTGTAGCTCTGACATCCCACATCACATCTAGGAGTATTCGGCACATTCAACTCAGCTGTTTTGGGGTAAGCTCGCTTCTTATGCCTTATGCTACATGTTTGCCTGTTTTTGGGTTTTCGCTTGTATGAATACTATTTGCTTGATTTTTTTGAATGCTTTTTGTCGTTTACATGTTTACTAGCTTTCCCTAGCTCTGTTTCAATTTCCGTTGCTATCTCACTATTGTCGCATGCATGAAACTGTTTTGCACGGACATTCACCCAACTGGCGAATGGCCTCAACCACTTGCATGTTGATCTATTTACTTAATCCTCCATTCATGTTTTGCATGCATTGTTTATCACTTCTGCTATTACTTAGTGTCGCCATGCATTTCATCGACTTACTTGCTTTCAGTTTCCCGTCGATGAGTCGGCCCAACTTTGGCCCAGTCTTTGCCTTCACCAAGGCTACATTGTGCAATCTGGAGAAGGAAGGCTCACCCTACTCTCCAGATTTGTGTATTTTGGCCCAGCACTGGCCTCCTGGACTAAATTGTGCATTTCTGGAGGTAAGTGGCTACTTGGCCCAAATATTTGCGCAAATATTTCCCTGGGCCAGCAGTCTTTCGCAGCTGGAATCGCTTGCGCATTTTGCAATTCCAGTAGTTAGTCAATCTCCCAGTAGCCCGGATTTTGCCTTGTGTAGTCTTGGTAGTCAGTCTCCCGACCTCTCAGTCGAAATTGCACAACTTTCATGATCATTCACCCAGGTATGTTGCAAGTCAATTCTCATGTTCATTTTGGTTTTCGACTGACAGACTGCTTGCTATGAGTGTTTCCATGTCTCCAGGTATCACAGGTGTTCATCTGCCTCTCAGCATTATAGGTACAAAGGTTTTCAAGAGATCATAGACGAAGACACCATTCAGAGCATGCTTGGGGATGCAATTGATCAAGTGTCCATAGGCTTACCTACTCATGAAGACGTCAAGTTGTTCATGGACAAGGACATCAAGCAGCAGCCTCACAGCGAGTAGAATCATGAATAGCAGCTGAAGGCAGCATACCGAATGCAGCGAACATAGCAAATGAATTGAACGTAGAAAATGCAAGAGGAAGGTTGTTGACAACATAAAGTTGGAGAAAAGTTGCAAGGTCAAGCAAATCCACTGATAATGAAAGCAACTTTGGAGACTCGGGTTATCAAGTGATGGCGCGACATGAAGATTGCTCAAAGACAAAAGATGGAACAAAGAAGGAGTTGCATGTGTTGAAGCAGCAACTCAAGAAGAACATGAAGCTTCACAAATAGTCCAATGATTTGTAGCAGGAACAGGAATATTAGTGGGTGCAACATGCACTCACGGATGAAATTGAGCCAGTACAAGTTAAGGATCCATCCTAATAGTTGAAACAAAGAAAACATGGTGAGAAATGTTGTTGATCACATGTAAAGGATCTAGCAACATGCATGTCGTTGAGCACACACATGCAATCCGACCCATTCAGCACACTCACCGAGGCGAAGACAAGAAGCAATTCCAACTAGGGTTGAACATGCACTTCAGCAAGTTGATGCGCATGACCACTAACACACACTTGAAGATTAGCACAAACACTATGCATCAGTTTGTTGCCGGTTCAATCTTACCCAAGAAGACCATGTGCATGTTAGCGGATGAGTTGGATGAAGGGGCCAAACCAATGCACCAGTTGCATCGAAGGCAAGAGTTCACTTCAGTAAGATGTCACCATGAGATGCATGCACACCATCACGGATGACCAAGCTTGGCATCAGCTCACCAGCTTCACCATCACAAGCATGTCAAAGAGTTGGTCTCACCACAGCGAACCGAGTGTCAGTGATGTCTTGCAAGGCTTGCTCAAGCCATGTTATCTCACATGAGTACATGTGCATTGTACTGTTGAGTCATGCCAAGTGTAAGTCGAGTGTCAACAGTTGGATGTAACAGTCATAAAGCAGGTGAAGAGTCATGAGGGTAGTTGAACTGTCACAAAGGGGAATGTCAAGGGTCACCCCACCCTTTGCTATAAATAGTCCCTCATAACTCATTGTATAGGCTTTTGGTTAGCAATATTCCACTAAGACTATCTTGAAGAAGGCTTGGACATTATTGTAATGCGCCTTGGCTTCTCCACTGCACGAAGCTACTACATCTCTTTGGAGGAGCAGGCAGATGTGGTTGTAACGTTCCACTAATGGGGCTAGAAAGTTTACATGGTGTATTGTATGATTGAGACTTACACTTATTTTATAATAAGAGCCAACACATTTTCATGAATATGTTGTTATTGTAGTTGGACTATTTTGGTTGCCTTAGCGGTATATGTTGTTTAACTTACGTATTTGTGTATGAACTAATTTGTATGCAATTATATGAATCTTGTTGTTAATGTGTTGCATATGTTATTAATGTTGTCACTGTCCGTGTTGACTGCTCTATCGAACATCAGACAAACCTTTCTCATGAACCTGGTTATATCAACCGTCACACTCGTCTCGGACTAATCCATGAGTGTTGTTCATGTTATCTTACCTTGTATGTTGTGACTTCCGCATCCATGTCAACTGCTCTACCGAAAGTCGTGCATGTCCTTTGTGTTGTGTGTTCTTAGCTGAGTTGGGACTGATCCCTTTCAATCTGGAACTCACCTTCATCTTCCTCTCCCTTTGAAGTGTTGGAACCTCTCATACTCATTCCTTGACTCACAGAATCAGTCACACCCTTGCTACTGGCAGAGTTATCTTACTTGCCTTTGTGCCACATCATGGTCAAGGCATTACCTTACGACCCACTATTGGAACTCCTACACCAAATGGTCTAAGGTCTAACTGGGACTTCTTACCAGGGAGATACCCTTGACATGTTGGCGGGTCCAGCATCGTCAACAGTTGGTAAAGTATAAATATGGGACATTACACAAACCCTATCACATAGTCTTAAGGTTCATAAGACTTACTTGTGTTTTTATTTTATTGTAAATCATACACATCATCATTTATAACCTCAGTACATGTCAAATATTTGGCATATCACAATCAGTACATTCAAGGGAATTTTATTACATTAAAACTATTCAAAATACCACAAAAGACATGTCTTTAGTATCAAAGAAATAATTGTGCATGGGAAAAATGAATTGAATACCACTTTTTGAAGATTCTAATTCATATGTTGTTGAAAGAAAAAATTGTCTTGGCTTCAATAACTCCATAAATAACTTACTTCCTCTAAAACAACCTAAGACAATGGAAATTATAATAAACATTAAATCTCATACAATAAACATGAAGAGAGGAAAATGAATCTCATGGTAGAAGAATGCCAGTATTTGTAGTTCATGATTCAATAATTTTCATCAAGATTCAAAAAAAGACATGAATGAACAACTATAATACCAAGCCCCCTCCTATAATTATCCAGGTGGATATTTGTGGCCACCTGCCTATTCCACTTGGACCCCCAGCATTGTTTCCTATTAGTTTCCTATTTTTCAGCGCAATTTCCTATTTCAGCAGTTTTCATGTCTTGAACTTTTGGAGCCATTTTGAAGCCCTAAAAAGTGTTTTGTGGGGAAACATGAAAATGTTAGTCAAGGGATATATTTGTAGTCAAAAAAAAAAATTCCTTGACTAGACCTTTCTAACGGGTTATCGTGCGTGCCAAACAGAGATCATATGACAAAGTTACAACCCCACGAATTTTATGTTCCAACTAACCCCATTAGGGCCCATAAGCTTTTGGCAATTCATCTCCTAGGTTTAGGTTTTTGGAAGTTTATAGTTTTTCATTTCATCATGATAAAATGGCCTTGGAGTCTCATTGTAACACAGTTCATAAGCATGTAGTCGCCACATCTCTTCTCAAAGATAAGTTATAATCTCTCAAGCTAGTTTGCTTTCATTCAGCATGTAAACATTTTTCAACATTTGTTATTTATTGATCTAAGTTATGTTTCGATATATTGTTGTGTTTTTCTTCAAAATTTGTATTTCATTTTGTTCATGCGTAAATCTAGATTAGCAGTATCATATTGATCTGCTCTTTCTTTGTTTTTTGTGCATGTCCCCAATGAGGTCAGGGTATAAGGATTTGGGACTCAAACTACTTGAGTCATTTCAATATCATCTTTGCCAACCCCAATGGCCTCCCATGGTGGAAGAAAAGAAAGATGAGGGAGAAAGAGATCTTATCAAATTGTTGCTTGAATAATCCCTCAAGCAACAAAGGAATGAGATGGTGGATAATTTTTCCCAGATCCTTCGGTAGATACCAATGGGTGACGCATCCTCATCCAACAATCACTTCGAAGGTGCCGCCCCCTTTAAGGTACAAGTTAATTTTTACATTTCTATATTTGAAGGCCAGATTGATGCAAATTCTCTAGATAAATGGCTAACTCTTCTTGAAGGGTATTTTTTGGTCCATAATGTTTCCGATAGAGAAAAAATAATTTTTCACTCCTTAAGGCCACCCCTATGTCAAGGACTAGTGGGAAATTTATTGTGAGCAAGGGGTCAAGGGGAAATCCTCACTATTTTTAGTTACACTCTCTTGTTCCTCCTTCCAAGATGTTGTTAAGGAATAGTAGTACCCTATTGGGAGCTATGAAGGCAAGTACATAAAATGGACCACACTAGGGCAAGAAAGGGACCAAGAAGTCTCAGAGTTCATGAATATCTTTCATAACCTACGCATGACGCTAGGTATCAAGGACTTTGAGCAACATATGGTGCTTAATTAACATGGTTGTATGCAGAAATACACCCAAGAAGAAATGGATTTCTCATACATCTCCTCACTTGGTGCAGCATACCGATATGTTGTAAAGATCGAGTAGAAATTTAAATAGAAGAAGTGATACTTTGGATCTATGAATCTGAAGCAGGGAAATGAAACCTCCAAACCACAAAACAAAGGATAGATCCAAGGTGGAATTACCCAGGACAACCTTTCAAATCCACAAGCAAAGAATAGCAATGGAAATAGGAACAAAGACATAGGAAAGTGGTGTGATTTCCACAAGAACCCCACTCATAACATAAATGAATGTATCGCAAAGCAGTCACTAGTGGTTGAGCTTAAAGATTTAGAGTCATATGCATGTTTTGACTCCAATCTAGAACCTGAAAAGGGGAAATATATCATTAATGCAGAACTCAATGCCACCATTTCCACCACCAAGGTTGTGAAAGGTGAGCTTGAAGATTTGTAGGAGGGTGAGCGGCTCTTCCACTCACAAATGTGGGTGAAGGGTGCTCCGTTGCAGTTCATTATCGATAGTGGGAGTCAAAGGAACCTCATCTCAGCAAAGTTCATTAATCGTTTAGGCCTTTCGAAAACACCAAAACCGCAACCATACAC
The DNA here is from genome assembly GCA_000404065.3 of Pinus taeda. Lineage (NCBI taxonomy): Eukaryota > Viridiplantae > Streptophyta > Pinopsida > Pinales > Pinaceae > Pinus > Pinus taeda. Next base: position 113,141 of record APFE030537948.1, on the reverse strand, counting down.
CATCAACTAGCTCCACCAAGGAAGAGAGCTTTGTATTAGTCAGCAATGTCATCTTCCCTACATCATCAAGCCTTTCGTGGATGAGGTATTATGTGATGTTTCTCCCCTATAAGTTTGTGATGTTTTATTAGGCCAACCATACTTGTGGAAGTTCCATGTTGTGTATGAGTCTATACCTTATACTGTTATAATTACTTTGGGAAAAAAAATTATACAAGATACCAGAGGTAGCCATGCCTACCATCATTTCTTTGATCTCTACTAAGAAATGTAGTAAGACATCTTTCGTATCGAGAAATTTGTTTTCTTCTTGATTCCCTCTCAAAGTCAGGGAAAGATCGTGGCCATATCCATGGCCCCCATAAAGGCCCCTCCGCGCAACAGAATCAATTGGATAAGGTTGTTTAAGAGTACATGGTTATCTTGTCCTCGCCCACAAGGGTACCTTTGCACTATCAGGCCAATCATTCAATCAATCTGAATCTGTGAGTACCTCTACCTAATGGGCCAATATATGGTTGCTCTCTTTTGTAAAACTAAGAAATCAAGCGATGGATCTAAGACTTGCTACAAAAAGGGCACATTCAACCAAGTTCCTCACCTTGTGGGAGCCGAAACTCGTACAAAAGAAAAATGGGACCTAGAGACTCTATATGATTATTTAGCACTGAAAAAATCATAGACAGGAAGAAATACTAGATCAAAAATATTGATGACCTTTTCAACCAACTCGAGGGGCTAAGTACTTCAGCAAGATTGATTTGAAGTTCAGTTATCACCAAGTTCCAATAGAACCCACAGATGTATCAAAGATCGCCTTCAAGTGCAAGGAGGGTATATTTGAGTGGTTGGTCATGCCCTTTAGGTTGACAAATGCCCCCACAAATTTTATGAGGCTAATGGATGACATCTCGCATCCTTTCACCAACTTGTTCATGGTTGTATATCTAGATGACATCCTCATCTTCAGCAAGAGTTGGGAAAAGCACTTGCAACATATTCGATGGGTCCTCCAAACACTACAATAGCACAAGCTCTATGCCAACCTAGAGAAATGATCCTTTGGCATGGACTAGGTCCAATATCTATGCTACATAATTGATGTGCAATTCATGCATGTGGATCTAGATAAGGTCCAAGTCATTCGGGATTGGTTGGTCATGACAACTCTAATAGAGCTTCATAGCTTCTTCAACCTTGCTAATTTCTATCAAAGATTCATGTTGGGGTTCTCTCATATCACCTGGACATTAAGTCAAGTTACCAATGGCAGATAAAAAGAAAACATTTTTTTTCCCAAGTCACATTAGATTGCATTAGTTGAACTAAAACATAACCATTTCTTTGCACTAGTCCTCACCTTTCCAGACCCGCAACAGCAATTTGAGATTGAGGCAGATGCCTTTCATTATGTTATTGGTGCAATACTCACTCATCAAGGGCATCCAACGGCCTATCACAATGAGACGCTCTTTAATACTATTCAAAGGTACCCCACCTATGATAAAGAAATGTATTCTATCATGCATGGCTGCCAATAATGGAAACATTATATTTTGGGGAAGGAGATGATTGTCCACATGGATCACTAAACTCTTCAATTTATACAGACACGGGGGAAGTTGCAGAATGATTTCCAACAGAAATGGTCCACATATCTATATCAATTCCATTTGAACATTAAATACAAGAAGTGTAGCACCAATCATGTTGCAAACTGCCTCAGTTGACCCCCGATTGTGGAAAGCAGCACAGTTCTCAACTCTTTTGGGCACGAGACCTCTGATGGTTGAATCAGAATTCACTGCCACCTACAATATGTTGATGGCTAGAAATACAATTACATACTTCGATATTTAGGATGGACTGTAGTGATATATGGGATATATTTGTGCTCCTTCAAGCGAGCATGCCAAACGTGTTTGAGAGAAACATTACAGCTGGGTCACAGGACACTTTGGTGTGAAGAAGATAGTGGCGGTATTGCAGAAGTATTTTTATTGGCCAAAACTCTAACAAGGTGCTAGAAAATATATCAGATATTGCATTACTTGTTCCAACACCAAGACAACCATTAGGAATCAAGGCCTATACACCCCTCTGCCTACTCCTAGCTAGTCTTGAGAACCATCTCCATGGACTACATGCTTGGCCTTACTTCTGCCAAGCATGATAATGACTGTGTCTTTGTGGTCATCAATAGATTTTCTAAGATGGCCATATTGGTTCTCTGCAAGAAGAGTATCACAATAGAATTCGCTGCCAAGATCTTCTTAGAATGGGTGTGGGTTCATTTTGGGATCCCGCAAACCATTACATCAGACCAGGATAGCAGGTTCCTAAGCGCATCCTGGTCGAGAATCTAGTCATTGTTGGACACTAGGCTCACCAAGTCAATGACCTTCCACCCCCAGATTGATGGTAGATAGAGATCATCAACAAGATGATAGTGCATATACTACACATGTACAACTCTAAACATCCACAAACATGGGATGAGAGTCTCCCTAATATGAAACATAGCTAAAATAGAGCTCTGCATATCTCAACTAGCCATAGACCCTTTCATTTGGGCCTAGGATTTCAACCATTATGTCCCATTAATGTTGCAATGCCTATTGCAACTACACAGACAAAATCAACACATGTTCAATATGAAGCTTATAAAGCCATCAAGTTTATTGAACGCATTCAGCACATCCACTAGCAGTTTCATGATATCTTGGATAAATACAACACTTAGTATAAACAATGTCATAATCATCATTAGGTTCCTCATAAGTTTCAAGTGGCCAACAAGGTTTGGTTGCATTTGCAGAGGGAATACCTTATCGAAGCCCATCAAAAGATTTAACCACTCTAATACAACGCTTACACCATCACCAAGGTTCTGGGTGACAACACTTTCGAGCTAAGTATCCCCCCATTCCTTGATCTACACACAATCTTCACTGTGGACCACCTTCGACCATACTTTCCACCATTGTTCGATACATCAGACATTACCAAGCAACTGACACTAATAGAGCTCAACCTAGAGTGCATTGAATAGGACATAACTAATCATATCATGGACACACAAATTAAGAACACTCACCAATAGAGGATCCTGCTATATCAGGTTGTCAAAATCCAGCCAGCTCTTGCACCAAGGTAAGTGGCTAACTAGGGACCAAGTTCAGCAAAAGGTTCCTCATCCCATGGAGGCACTCAACACAATGGGGACCATTTCTTCCTAATGGGAGAGGATTTATCCATGTGGATATTGGTGGCAACCCACCTATTCCACTTGGTTCCTCAACATTGTTTCCTATCAGTTTCCTATTTTTCATCACAGTGTCCTATTTCGGCAGTTTTCTATTTTTGTTAGCTTTCGGGTCTTGAACTTATAGAGCCATTTTGAGGCCCTAAACGGCGTTTTTTGGGGAAACATGGAAATGTGATTCAAAGACCCACAATTGTAATTGAAATTTGTTTTCCTCAAATATAAATGGTTATTGTTCATGCTAAATGGAGATCATATGTCAAAATTATGACCTAAGAAGTTAATGTTCCAACTAACCCCATTGAGTCCCATGAGATTTTGGAGCTTTGTCTCCCAGTGTTAGGCTTTTAGATGTTTAGGGTTTCTCTTTGTTTATTCATGATAAAAAGGCCTTGGAGCCTTATTGTAAGTTCATAAGTCATGTAGTAGTCACATTTCTTCTTAGAGATAAGCTGTCATCGCCTAGGCTAGTTTGCTTTCATTCTGCGTGTAAACAATTTTCAACATTTGTTATTTATTAATCAAAGTTTTGTTTCATTGTATATTTGCGTTTTTGTTTAAATCTATTTCATTTCGTTCCTACATAAATCCAAATCACATAACCACAAATAAAATGGCAAGAATTGGCAAACTTGATATAATTTTTATGATGTGACATTCTACCGGTTATAGAATTAGTCATAGTTTATTTAAGCTTTTATTCCAAAAAATTGGAATATAAAAAATATGAATACGAAATATACCCCCTAAAAAAAAGTGTATATATAAATTTTAGTACACATTTTTTAACTCTAGGATTAGAAGTGGGACAAAACCATTTTTAGAGAATCATTGGAATAAATTTTCCAGGGATTTTCCGTTGGCCAAAAAAATCTTATTTCCCCTTTTCACGCTCATCAAATGTAAATCATTGAACACTTGAAATGACGTGATGAGACTTAGGGATATGATGTAGTTAAGTGTCCTTCCTCTTTCCTTTTATAGGAAAAATACACCACATATTTGATAGTACATGTGTTGGATTGATTGCTTACAATCTAGCTACCTACATACATGCAGTGCCTCCTTCAAAGGATTTATCTAGTGCCATTGAACTTATAAGTTTGGCCTGATTTTTAAGATATTATGGATACGTTTTATATCAAGTATATAAAGCCAAAAACATTTATGTTTATTTAGTATTTACTTTCTTTTAATTTTGGCGGAAACCACAACATCAATTATTTATTAAATATATTAGTGGAAACATAAACAGGGGTACACATTGGTCTACATATTCATAAAACCAAAAAAAATTGTTATTTTTTGTATGGTAAGCTAAAAAATTATTCTTCTTGAATTCATAATAGATTTAGAAGTTGTCATTTATCAATTCAAGGTTTCTATTATTAAGTGTGAAGCAAAATATACAGAAGTTTAGATGTTAAGGAATTTAGCAATGATGTGGCTTCGAGTACAAATAGGTAACATGTTTTTTGAACTACAAATGATATTTTCTAGATTTCTTAGACACCAAAATAATTAAAAAATGCTAAAGATACCATAATATCAAATTGTAATAGAATTGTTCTTTAAGAACCAGAAAACTCAGAGGATTTCATTTGGTAATGATATTGAGGACCAATCACAAACATCAAGTTAGTAATGAACTCAAAAAAAAAATCGCAACCCTTTGACTACATCTGGAAGCCTCTGTATCATTAGCATTCCCCCCCCCCAACTTTCTTGGAAACCCTAATGTCCCTCAAATCCATGATATCAAGCTTCATAGGGTCAAAGATATTCAAGATGGCATCAAAAACTAAATGAGCGAGAAGCGAATAATATTGACTTACCACTTTGTTGTTGGGAGAAATACTTACGCTATTCACTAGGAACTCTCTATCAGTTAGTTGCACTAGCACAGCACTGGCACTGACATTGCCATCAAGACCTCAAAAACCTTCTTCAAGGCCTTATGGAAGGCCTTTGAGATTATTGTCTAGTGAACCCTCTTGTTAAGCAAGTTCATGCACTACGTTAGGATCGCCCCTGCAACAACCACAATTGTCATAGTGTCATTGTCAGTAATGATGTCCTTGGACTTACAGAGATCCACCATCTTAGTAGTGGTTTGTATGACCTCCATCTTATTTAGGATCCTGGCCCCATCATTGGTGATGATGACATCACTTGTAGTTGTGAAGAATTCCCTTGGGACCCAAGCTAGTTTGGATAGCATCAATCGCAACCCTTTGTCGACATGATGTTGGCCTAATGAATATCATCTTTTCCCTTGTTATTGATGTATTTCTTTGTCTTCGCAAGGCCTCATGGTTGCTTAATAGTCACTACTATATATATAGGAATACATTTTGACAATAAAGTTCAACAATGTTGTCACTTCAATCGCACCAGCAACACAAGTGTTGCAGGGGTGATAAAAAGCCTCCTAGAGATAGCCTCTGGGTTGATTATAGACCAGTGCCTAGGACATCTTAAAGAGAGGAATGCATTAAGAGATAATCTATGAGGGGTTTTCAGCACTCCAATTGTCACGTAAAAAGGTGTTAAGATGGGCTTGGTTCAATAAGCCTTCACTGAGGTAGTTCAAGCTGACACATGGATGCAAATGTTGGTGATATATTGGGGCAATCTCAAAGAGAAATGGCCTCTTCTTCTGATGGCCGACACACAACAATGAGACAGCTTAAAACTGAGGTTGTAGAAATGGTGGAGAGGAGGAAAGGAAGGAGGGAAATACATTCATAGGGTTGTAACAAACATAATCCTAAGTAGCAATGTTCCAGCAGAATATGGAATTCGATGTATAGGGATGTAAACAACACAAAATCCTAAGAAAATATTTTCCAATAGAACTATGGAAGAGGGAGGAGGTGGAGTGATAGAAACAGTGGAGTACTTATTGATATTTCATGCCTATAACATGGGTACCTCTATCACCAAACAGTGTAAGAAAGGTTGTGCTCATACAGGTACTGCAGGTTGATCTAATAACACAAGTAAATATGTAGTTACTATAGGTATTGTAGGTTATTGAACAACACAAGTAAATTTGTAATACACACAGGCACTATTCTCTATTTAGTAGCCAAGGTAAATCCATTAACCAAGGAGAAACCAACAATCTCATTGCACTATTTCAGAGAAGGAAAAACACAAATGAAATGAGATTACCGAGAGGAACATGCCGCACATTAATCATGCTGGAATCAATAGGGAAATTCCATTTATCTTAAAGAGTCCAAATAACCATTCCATACATTCAGCACGATATCAGTGAAATCCACCATGAATAAGAAAATAGAACCAAAATGGCATCACAAAATTCGGACCGCTCGGGTGAGAAATTCCATAACCATCCAACCCTTGTTAAAGTGTTTCTTCCCCCTTTGTATAAGAAGAGGGGGAGCTAGAATTACAGTTTACAAAATATCTGAGCTAGAGCTCCAGTTGTCTGCTAGACTAGCTGTCTCGAACCATGTAAGGCATTGTTGCCCAAAACAATTATAATTGGGATTCGATCCCTTCTTAGAAATAAACAAAAATTAATGAACAGAGAAATAAAATGGAAAGAGGAAGGATCAGGTGTCCCTCTGCTATCCTTGCGAAGGTCTCTGGTCAAGCCACATCTCAACCGTGATGCGCTCCCCCTGCTACTCAGTCGTTTTCTGTCAATTATGCCTTTATTGCATGAATGAATGGTTCTATGGAATACGGAGTGGGTCGTTGCGAATGCCTGTCAAGGAGTGGGAATGGAGTGCATCCAGGCAGTCCTTTGTTGTGTATTGAAGTGGAGCTCCATGTCGAGCCATTAAGTATTGTTGAGCCTCCCTATAGTGGTTCATCGCCACACCATGCTTTATTAAATGCTCCAGGTGCCGACCCATACGCCTCTACTGCCCTGTACCATGCTCTAGGGGCCTTGTTGTAATCAGGACATTTACCCTTACAAACACTGCATAATGGTGGGTTTCAATGTTCCTTAGCCCCCTTGAGTTTAGCCCCTTATACTGTTGTTTTCCTCATATGACCAGGGGATGCAATGAGGGCCTTAGCCTTCAGGCACTAAGACCTTTAGACCTGTGTTTGGGGGTTGTTTTCCTTTGTTACTGGGAATATCGCATCTCGATGATTTGCAATGCTTTGCCTGTAGCGTTCCCCATTACCCTTGCAATTGTCGATCTGCGGGGTCAGGCCCACCAAAAATATCACAATCACAACCTCGAAGAGGGGGGGCATTTTACCTTCTCTCTTAGTGCTGGCCGACTATTCGGACGTAGGAGCTTTATAGGCCAAATCACATAATATATCGCATTCGGGGGGATCCCTACTTATCACAATCGCACGCCAGGAAGACTTTAGTGTAGGAGCACTTTAACCTGTGAGATCATCAATAGTCGATCTGCTGGGGGTGATGCCATCACTGCCATGTGTCACCCTGTGAGTGGTGACGCATGTCACCCAGAAATGCCCCTGTAGGACCTCTAAAAATGCTGAATCTGAGTGACACGTGTCCTCCGTACTTGTCGTGTCACCTTCCATACTGCCATGTGGAGCAGAGGGAAAGGGTCTGCTCAGCCTTGGTTTTTTCAAGAATTTCCTTTGTTAATCCTTTTCAGCCTCCCCCGATGCTTTTACATTGGATCATAAAATCGGAAATTCATAGGGATTTTTATAGTGGTAGCCCCTCTATTCCGTTGATTGTCGATATTGCGATGTACGGGACTGCGAGACGGCGAGACTACGGGATGCGGGGCTTTGACAAGGCCAATATGCGAGATCACTATGCCCGAGGCCCCCGACCTCTAATATGCGATATGCAACTCTGCCAGAAGATAGCTTATTTGCAATTGCAATTAGCTCATTGTCGTACGACATGTGATTTTCCTTGGTCCTTTGGTGCTTTATCTTTGTTTTCTGGGCTTTCCAACAGTAACTTCAACATGTTCTAACTTCTGATCTAGAAGTCCATTCTTGGACTTCCATATACCTTTGGAAAGCTCTTCGAGAGAACTATGCAATGGACGTGGTCCAATTAAGCTCTAATAGCAGTTTGTGGCTTGGGAGATGCCTTCAACTTCACTGCTCTTTTGCACTCCTTTAACAACTGCAAGCATATTTAGCAGTGAGTGACAACAAACGGTATGGTTAAAATTGGTCATACCATCGAAAATTATAAGAATTAATGTTAAAAAAAAAAAGGAAAAAAAATCAAACTGAATTTGTCAGTATTTCAACAACATATCTTGAGCAAGTCATAATTCTAACGGTGTTCTTCGTACGGTCGTAAGAGTGACAAAATTTAACAATCATCGCAATACTGATGAACATCCTTTTTATTATATAAATATATAATTTTAGTAATGTTTAATGTTAGCCCATGTGGTGTACAATAGACAGTGATGGGGTGTATTGTTAAGTCGCTCCGTGATGTGAAGGTCACCGGTTCGGAACTCTATGGGCAAAAATATAGTCATGTTAAGTGTTGGTGTGGCCCAGGTTGTGTGCGATGCCAGGGTGATTTTGACAGCTTAGATGCCCCTGGGTCGCAATTTCTCAAGCCACATGTCAAGCCTAATGTAATCTCTAATGAACTCAGGCCATTTTGACAAACAAAAAATAATAATTTATAATGTTTATTTTATATATATATAATGTTATATAATTTAAATGTAATATAATTTTATATAATTTACATAATATAAATTTAAATGTAATGTAATATAATTTATATTTATATATTATATCAAATAAGATATATATAAATAGTCAATATATTTACATAATATAACACCCATCACTACATAATATAATACTCATCGCTACATAATATAAACACCCGACCATATACTATTCACACTATTTCAAAGCCGACCCATATACTATTCATTTTCCTATGTATATTCTCCATAGGTCGCGCCATAGACCCTGATTAACACCTGACTCTATTCTCTCCTGTGTTTTTTCCATGGTCTGCACCATAAACCCTAATCAACACTCGAATGTGAATTATCCATAGGTCTCGCCTATGTATTTTCTGCAGGTTGTGCCACATACCCTATTAAACACCCGATTGTGTTTTCCATAGGTCTCGCATTTGTATTATTCATGGATCATACCATAAAACCATGATCAACACCTGACTGTGTTCTCCATAGGTATCACCTATTTATTCTTCACAGGTTGCACCATAAATGTTGATCATTCTTCAGGGGAAGAAAATTTGCTTTCCACGAGAACTAGGAGGCCACCAAGATAGCACTAGGGTGAGAGATGGAGGTAAGTTTGAACTCCTCTATTATGTTTTACCTGGGCCTCTTTATATGAATGGATATGTGATGTGTACAGTCTATGCCACCACATTTGATGCATTTTTTTGCTTGAAAATCGAAATTGGTTGAATCTCAAGGTTTTTTGAACCATTTTGGCCCCAAGTCAATGAATTTCAAATCAAACCCTAACATGATCTCAAACTCAAACCATACAAGAGTATAAAAATAAAAGTATGACAACCCACTCCTTGTGGTTTTGTTTTCCAAGGCTCGAGCCCGTCACCACTCGATGCTCAATTTATTCCTCTCAATGCGCGCAAACTTTAGAACCCCGACATGGTTTTATTCCATCTATTGATGCCATTTTTATTCCTCCAACCAATGGCAAGACACTTTGCATTCCACGAGACAACATCCATGTGAAGAATGTAATACCCATTTTGAAAAACCAAGTTCCTTGCAGAATCAACCCCACAACAACCTGTAGAGGAAGCAACACAAATCTTGGGTAGGGGATCTCTAGGGCTTTAGATGCAATGTATACTTAAATGGGTTCAAGAAGAAGGTCACAATACTTAATATCAAGGCTTGTTGATCCCTCTTTTTGGAGATTAAAAAAAAAAAAAAAAAAGGAATTCCTCAAAAAATGCAAATATGGCAACCAGATTATTTACCTTCCAAGGAAAAGGTTAAGTGCATTCATAGATCATACCCACAACTGAATACAACAAAAAAATTGGTTCCATGTCTATGTTTCTAGTTGAATAGCCAACACAAGATGGTTTCCTTTATTTAGGCCATTGTAGGATGACAAGGATGCATTCAGAATATAAAGTAATGCAAGGGATGCAATGAATAAAAGTTGCCCATGGTAAAATGAGCTTTTTTTGTACATATCTTAAGAAGACGTTTTTCTTGAAGAAGATGATTAAGATAACCTAGTCAGATATATCCTGGTTATTAAGTAGGCCTGCCAAACCCCAATGATTATAGTTCCATGTCTTGCTAGATTTAGTCCCCAGAAGCCCATCTTTGGCAATTGTTGCTTGCAAATTTCCTTGCTTTTATATATGACACTAAAAAATTGACCCTTCTGAGGATGAGAGAGCTCTGCAAGACTGTAGCAGTCATCCATGGAGGCCTCGGGGGCCATAACCCTAGGGACTGAAGACCACAACCTTCGCACTTAGCCGACCAGTTTCCCTCCCACTACTCGCATGGTTACACCTTCCCTACTACAAACATTTTCTTTGCATCTCATCATGAAGCACTTGGAACCTAGCTCCTAGTTTTGCTACCCCCGCGACATTGGCTATTCAACTGACCATGTCTACCTGTTACAATGGATATTGACGATGTAGACTATGAGGTGGACCCCAACCCTGACCAAGATATATGGAAGCATCATCAAACAGGGATGGGCTCTAGACCCTTTGTTGCCAATCTACAATCGCTGACAGCTGCCTAGTCGGTTCCATTCAATCCGAGATTGTTTGATAAGCATCCTATGCCCTCCATTCACATTGATGATTCTCCCAACTTATACTGCCCTCCGATCTCACCTGCAACCCTAAATCTCCTGGGTACCCGCCTTCAACCCTCTCCTACGTTTGATTCTCCCTTGGTCCACCCTCTGCAGTCCTCTATTCCCTCCTATATGCCCTCATCCTCCCGCTTTCCCCCGCCCAGCCCCCCTCCCCTCTCTATTCCTACCTTTACCAACGCAACCCTAGCACCCAAAAGCTCTAACCCTAATACTCCCATCCGTTCTGGGTGCTTCAGTTCTCCCATCCCTAATCCCAAATCTACCCCTTCCACCCCCCACACTGTCAATCAGGGTTGCAGAGGCTTGCTAAAGGAACATCCGATGGCCCAGCGCACTGATAAGCCCAAGAAGGGAAGGTGCCTTAAAGTTGTGGATAGGGACATTAACTTAACCCTTAGTGAGGATATTCCAATGGGGGAAGTTGCAGACACGACAAAGAAGGTCTTGGTTGGACATGTAAGGGGCAGAAACTACTCAGTGGATCACCTTCGCCTCTGGACTTCAGAGATTTGGGGCTCCCTACTCAAGGAGCTCCCCATCATCGGAGTTTTGGCTCGAAGCTGGTTTTCCCTTCACTTCAATATGGAAGAATACACTAATTGGATTCTTTCCCGTTTCTGGCATATTGAGCTTGCCCCTATACTGCTCAAAAGATGGGATCCCTTATTTGACCTAGAGTGTGAACAGTTGGGTGCAGGGTCAATTTGGGTCCTTTTTCCAGGCCTACCAATGCATTTTTGGACTCCTGTGGTGTTCAAGCACATAGGAGATTCTCTGGGGACTTTTCTGGAACACGAATAGTCATTTGAGAAATATGGGATTGTGAGAATGGCAAGAATACTTATACATCTAGATACCAGGGAGGGGCTGGAGGAGAAAATAACACTTCACTGGAGGCATTTCTCGCATCATCAAAATCTGGATTATAAAGGAGTTCCCTTCCGTTGCCGAAGATGTCACAACGTTGGTCATCTTTACAAGGATTGCCCACTACTCTCTTCGTCTGCTGAGGAGACTGCAAGGGGTGTTAAACACCGTCTGTCTGAAGAACCGAATGTGGACAAGTAGCCCTCATGTCTGGATCACTCCAAGGGAGTAGATGGAGTCACTACACAGCAAACCAGTACTCCAAGGACTCCATCTACATCCCCTCCACTAACTCGATCCCGGACTGTGGCGGATGCTGCCCCTACTTTGGGTAATGCCCCTCTCTCTTTCTCCTCTTCTCATCTATTTAATCATTTACATACAGCATTACATTCTTCTGTGTCACTTTCAGATTCACTTCTGGTTCCTCTTCCCCCCATCACCTGTGGTATTGAACCCCCCTCGCCCATCATCTCCACTACCCCTCCATCTCTACAGGATTTTAACCCTCTCTGTCATCCATCTTCCTCACCTTCAGCATCAAGCTCCCACTCCTACAACCTTCGTTCTCGACCTTTGAATAGCATTCCCCTGCTTAGCCTCGATATCCCCTCTCAACCCTCAGAGTCTAAACCTACCAGAAGCAGACCTACCAAGATTGCAAAAGCTATCAAATCTGCGGTTGCAGAAATCAATCCACCATCGAAAGGGCACTTTGAACATCTAACCCCCTTGACTCTATTCCCTAATGATTTGGCTATCTTTCAATTGCAGGGGTTTAGCCAACCCCAAGAAAAAATTGGTTCTCAAGCACCTCTTAACCTGCACCCCTTGTGACATATTATTTCTTCAAGAAACCCTTGGGCCCTCCGAGCAGATCACTAAAATCCTTCACTCTTTACTACCTAGATAGCATTTTCAAGGCCTAGATGCAGTGGGCTGATCTGGGGGACTTTCCATGCGGATCAACCCTAAATCAATCAAGGTGCTATCCTCATGGGGTGGTTTGGGCTTTTTAGGCATGGACATTCTAGGAGCAGACATAGGCAAGCATATCCAAATCATTAATGTCTATGCCCCCAACCAAAACAGACTTGCTTTTTGGCAATCCTTACTGGGAAACCCTCTGATCAACCACTCCACCATCATTGGGGGGGATCTAAACTTCTCCTTAGGGTACGATGAATCCTGGGGCCATCTTGCATAGTTTGACACTCTCTCAAATCAGCTGAGCCCCCTCCTGGACCATCATGGGCTTATTGATGTCCCCATGAACAACAAAATGCCTACTTGGCATAACAGGTGTACTGGTGTTGCTGCTCTTGGAAGAAGGCTAGACAAATTTCTTATTCGTGAAGAGTTGCTCCGATCCATAGCCTTATATAGACAATGGGTAGGCTTGGGAGGCATCTTGGACCATTCCCCTATTTACTTGGAGGTGACCGGTCCATTCAAGAAACCTAAGGCCCCTTTCAAATTTAACTCTACCTGTTTAAAAGACTCAGACTATGTCAAATTGGTCTCAGATTTCTGGCAAGCCCAACTTCCACTCAGAGATCAGAGAAAGGCTGAGGATTTATGTAGAAACCTGAAACAGCTCAAGAGATTGACTATTGACTGGTCTAAATGGAAAAAAGAAAGGGATGAACAATTACTTGTAGATATTGAAGATCAGTTGGCCTCCTTAACTGATGACAATGGGCTTGGATATTTCTCCAATGAATCAAAAATTCACATGGTGGAATTTGAATCTCAGAGATCCAAAATCCTTTTGGATAAGGAAGAACTATGGAGGCTTAGAAGCAAAGCAATTTGGCTACAAGCAGGGGATGGCAACACAAAATTTTTCCACAATTATGCCAATGGAAGGAAAGCCAACAATACCATTTGGTAGATGCCCATGGATCAAGAGAGAATGGCTTCCACTCACCCCCAGCTAGCACAGCTTGGTACATCACACTTCAAGCAGCTCTTCAAATCCCCTTTAGCCCCCTCTCTTCCTAATATCACTAACCTTGCTAGCCACTTCCCTGGCTAAGTGGACCCGGATGGAATTGATGACCTTATTAAACCTATATCCATGGGGGAACTTGAAAGCACATTAAAATTGTTCAAGAGAGACAAAAGTCCAAGCCCGGATGGCTGGCCTATGAAATTTTATATCGCCTTCCTAGACATCATTGGCCCGGATCTGCTTGGAGTGATTGAAGAAAGTCGAACTCTTGGTCATATATATGCCCCTTCACCTTCATAGCCCTCATTCCAAATACTAACTCCCCATCCTCTTTCCATGATTTTTGTCCTATTTCTCTTTGCAATTGTCTATATAAAATTATAGCCAAGATTATAGCCAATCGTATAAAGCCTATCTTATCTAAACACATCTCACAAGAACAATTTGCCTTCCTCCACCACAGACATATCCATGAAGCCATTAGCTCTGCCCAAGAAGCCCTTCACTCTATTAAACTTAAAAAGCTCAAAGGGATGGCTCTCAAAATTGACTTATCCAAAGCCTTTGACAAAGTAAGTTGGCTACACCTTAGAATGATCCTCACTCATCTGGGTTTCCCTTTGGAATTCATCATATGGATCATGGGTTGTATTACTTCTATATCCTTTGCAGTTCTTATTAATGGGTCTACCTCCCACCCCTTTCAGGTAGAAATAGGTATCAGACACGGCTGCCCCTTATCCCCCTTGTTATTTCTCCTTGTAATGGAAGGCCTAAGTAAACTTATAGATTCGGAGAAGCAAGCTAGGAGACTTGGGGGCCTGAAAATTACTGATCATTTCCTTTTGTCCCATCTTCTCTTTGTGGATGACATTCTTGTCTTCCTCAATGGGAGTGTACAGGACATTATTACTCTAAAGGAGCTATTAAAACTTTTCAGTGTAGCTACAGGAATGGAAATCAACAGGGAAAAGTTCACTATATCATTCTCTAAATGCTCCGATCAGGAAATTCAACTTTCACTACATAATTTCCCCTATCAAGTGTTGGATCTTCAGGTCAGACTAAAGTATCTGGGTTTCAAAATTAAAGCAGATGGATATAAAATAGCAAATTGGACTTGGATGCTCACCAAAGTGGAGAAAGAATAAACGTCTGGTGTCATCATTTCCTATCCAGGGCAGGAAGATTGATACTCATCAAAGCAGTTTTAAAAGCTACCCTGGTTTTCTAGATGTCCTTGGTTTGGATTCCCTTGGGGATTCTACATAAGATCGAAAAAAAATTGCAACCACTTCCTGTGGAGGGGACAAAAGGATGGGAAGTCGTTTGCCTAGGTCAAATGGAGCAAGATTGCAAAGCCCAAAAAATGGGTAGGTTGGGGACTTAAGCACCTTCCGGATTTTGCACAAGCTCTAGCAGCAAAACAAGGTTGGCTGCTCCTAACCCATAAGAGCCTCTGGTTGGAGGTGGTCTCCCACAAATACATTTCGCCCAATACCTTAAGTGAGTGGATTAGAAGACCCTCTTAGAACAGAAAAGGTATCTCGGTCTTCTGGAGGGCCATCCTAAACACCCTGCCCATTATCAAAAGAGGCTTGATCTGGAAGATTGGTAATGGGGCATCAATGTGCATTGGACTTGATCCCTGGACCAGTAGTGGGAATGTATATCAACTTCCTCCGGATTTGATCAATTCCTTAACAATATTGGTGTCTTGTATATCTCATAACTTGGTGATCATCGCAATTCAACTATTTTTCTACAAGCCTGGTGCACTGTTGAGGATTGGCACATCCAGATTCAATGGGAAACATAGTGGAATAATTACTTGCAAGATCTAACAGAATCCCATGTCCGACTCAATGAAGACGAGGATGAATTGATTTGGGGTCTCTCTAAAAAGTGTCTCTACTCATCCAAGGATGGGTATGTCCTCATTCAAGCTGAGGCAAAACTGGACAGGCTAATGAGTTGGTGGACTCGGCTTTGGAGGTTAAAAGCTCCCCCACACACTATTTTATTAATGTGGAATATCATTGAGGATAAAACTCCCACAGGAGTAAATTTAAGAAAAAGGGCATTCACTGGACCTACCTGGTGTGTACTCTGTCATCAGGAAGAGGAATCAAATAATCACTTGTTCCTCGATTTTCCTACTACTAAACAGCTATGGTCGCAAGTTCTACTCACTCTTAATATCAGCCTACGATGGCATGGTGCAGATATCCCTACTAGCTGGGACAGCTGGTGGGGAGCTACTACAAATCCTAAATATAGAAATCTTCCACTTCTGGTCTCTTGGCACATCTAGATGTGTCAAAACAATATCATCTTCCGGGGCCGACTCATAAATTGGGAACTAATTCCACCAAAGATCTACTAAGCCTATGGGGAAATTCCAGCTAAAGAACACATCAACCAACCCAAGATTATAACCCAGGAACAGATTGACACAACAAAGCCTTGGGCATACTTTGATGGGGCAGCACAAGCATAGGGTTGTGGGGGGGGTGTAATTATCCACCTATCAGTCACACATTCTTTCCACATATGCATGGGCTTAGGCGAGGGCACAAATAATTATGCAGAGTTGATCACCCTTTGACACTTAATACATTATTCCATTCTCAAAAATTGCAGACACATTCAAATATTTGGGGACTCCAAAATAGTTATAAATTGGTTTAACAACACAGCTACATGCCATGCATATACTCTAAGAACTATTATGGATGATATTTTTTTTTTCTCAAAATGCATTTTGATTGTATTTCATGCATTCACATCTATAGGGAGTGTAATGAAGGTACGGACAAGCTATCGAAAGAGGCATCACATCGTCCTCGAGGAGAATGGCTGATCACAGAACATTCACCGGAAGGGACCTACCAGTATTTTTATAGGCCATATATAGATCAAGAACTTCGGCAGGCAGACAGACCCTAAATGAATAGCACTTTTTGTCTTTTTAACAGGTTTTATAAACACGTATACAACACTTTTGGGCATCTGAACAGCAATCACACTCTGGTGATTTTTTGCTTATGTATCTATTGATGTACAGCAACCCTACTGGGTCTACAGACTTCTTGTTTGGAACTATCAGTTGACTATGGTCACAGCATTTGCATATGCCTATGGGCATCTACAGCATGTAATTTTCAACATCAAATGGAAATTACGAAATTTCTCCCCGGGAAAAAAAGACACTAAAAAATGGCTTAAAATTCTCCTTAGCTATAGCTATGACAGTTAAAATTGGCCATCTTCAAACTGAAACAAAATGTGGAATGTTTCATTCCATGAGACAACATTCCTATGAGACACTTTATTGAACAACTTGCAAGAAACACCTACATGGCCACTTTTTTCATACACGTCTATCAATACACTACATATGATAACATCATACTCTTGCTCACGTTTGATCGCATAACAATGGACCTCCTTCCCCTGATATTGTTATGACATTTCTACAAATATGATTCATCATAACAAAAATGCTTGTTGAAGTATTGCAACAATGCATGCATAGAACTTTAAAAATGAATGCCTCAAGAAAAGTAAACATATTCATATCTTTAAATTCAAACTAAAGTCCAAAATCTCTTGCATGTATCTATGAATTAAACAAATGCAAGATAACTTATTATCCAAGGATGCTCATGCATAACCATCAATATTCCTAATGTTGCAAATAAGTAGGTTTAACTAGCTCATACTTGGATTAGATTTATAGAATTTTTCATCAAAATCATGTATAATCTTGTTTTATTCTTAAT
The DNA here is from genome assembly GCA_000404065.3 of Pinus taeda. Lineage (NCBI taxonomy): Eukaryota > Viridiplantae > Streptophyta > Pinopsida > Pinales > Pinaceae > Pinus > Pinus taeda. Next base: position 95,449 of record APFE030537948.1, on the reverse strand, counting down.
AATAATAGTTTTGGTAAGCGATATCAATTTATATGAAAATAGTTCATATGTACATATTATTTATTTTTGCACAGTAATAGTTTACTTATATTGTTGTAAATTCTTATAACATAAAAAAAGCTAATAGAAATTAAGGACCATTGACAAATTCCACAACAAGTTCTTCCTAGTTATCTATTTTGGTCATTTTTCCCACAAACGAGCCAATAGAGGTTGTAATTGAGGTAGGCTTAGTCAAGTCATCAAATTATTTAATTAAGGTGTGATGAAGTGTGTGCCTTGAGATCAAAGAGATTGTTTAGAATGTTTGAATGTTCAAGTTTCTTATGTCATAGAATGATTAGGACCATTTAGGACTCACTTTCCTAGTCCTGGATAGCAATGAGGTGATTTCCTACCTCCAAAGCATGCTTTTCCCTTGTTAAATTATTGATCAAGTCTGTTTCTCATTAGCCTTCTCCCACTCTAGTGTAAAATTATTGACCATTTCATTGACTTGATTTCCCTTTAACACTAGTGGAGGCCATGACTAAAACCTATTGTTTCCATGAAAAAACAGCAACATATAAATCATGGACCCTTATGCGCTTAGGATGCTTTTCTGAGGTATTCCCAGTGGAGCTCCAAAGTCATGAAATGATATGTTGGGTGGGGAAAGTAACACAATTCCACAAACCTTTCCCCATTATCCTAGATATTCAATATATAAACCATGCACATGAAGGAATGCTCTTCCATATGTATTTCTTGCCATTTAACCCAAACAACTTCATTTATTTCCAAGTTGGATGGGACAAGAGTAAATCCATTGTTGGACAATTAA
>APFE030537948.1:59626-89626 GCA_000404065.3 Pinus taeda | reverse complement strand
CAACCCAATTGCATAATTGAGGGATGTGAAGGAAACCATGTATATGTATGCACAATAAAATCAATCGTTGCAAGAGAAGATTTGTTGATCAATTAGAATTTAAATCAAATAGATATAGTCTACAATGCTATTACAGGGGAAGTACATATTAAAATTTCATGGCCAATGAACATCGTATGACTAACTTATCAAAAAGTTATATCTATTGTCATTTTGCATTTTTGAGGGGTAAATAAATGAATCTATGGCTAACTTTTTTATAAGAGTGGGAATATTTGATCCAACTAACTAGAGTCCAAATTTGGTCTTTATCTAATTTATTATGTATTTATTAAGACAAAAAAATTATTATGATGTGGAAAAGGTAAACAAATAACAATTTCAATTTACATTGAATGTGAAATTGATTGTTTGTTTAAATAATCAAACCCTAAACAGCTTCCTGTACGAAAGGGACATCTGGCTTGAGATTCATAAGCTCGAGAAATTTAGGATAAAAATAGAGAGGAGAGTAGTTGGTATTTGGTTTCTCAAACAATGCAGGGACCACGACCTCACTCCTCCCTTTGCCATCATTAATCACAGATTGTGTAACTGACGCAACCATAGAGCATTTGTTTTCTTGAGAAAAACTCTTATCTGTGGGGAAATTAGAAAAATTAGATTCTCCCTGGACATACTATTTCATACTGTCAGCATGTTCTAGTGAGCATTCTCACTATTTATAACTCCATGTTTCCTCTTCTTTTCCTCGACATTTTTCTTGACAATGGGTCTTGGTGTAGACTAGAAACATCAATAATATAAAATGACTAATGTGGAACATCTTCTGACTTCTCCAATTCAAGATCAATGCCACAAAAATCAAAAAACCCTAATCAGCTCCCTGTACGGAAGGGACATTTGGCTAGAGATTCATAAGCTTGAGAAAATTAGGATAAAAATAAAGAGGAGAGCAGTTGATCTTCAGTTTCTTAGACAATGCAAGGACCACAACCTCACTCCTCCCTTTTCCATCATTAATCACAGACTGTGTAACCTACATAACCACAGAGCATTCGTTCACCTGAGTAAAGCTCTTATCCATAGTGAAATCAGAAGAATCAGTTTCTCCCTATACAAATTATTTCACATTACCGCCATGTTCTAGTGAGCATTCTCACTATTTATAACTCCATATTTCTTCTGCTTTTCCTCGACATTTTTATAGATGATGGGTCTTGGTGTAGACTTAAAACATCAAGAATCTAAAATTACTAATGTGGAACATCTTCCGAATTCTTGAATTCAAGCTCAATGCCATAGAAATCTTTAAACCCTAACTTTTCTTTTGTTGAAATATGTAGTTTGATGGACATGATCACGATGATCATGATTGGTTTGATGAGGAGGAGTTGTTCAATTCTCCCAACCCATTCCAAACAATCAAAATGCTTGTGGTTAAAGTAAACAAAGAACTTGTTTGTTTGATTTGCATCAAAGATAAAATCCTAAGATGAAACTGAGGATGCACCTCTCAGGAGAAGATCTTAAGAGATATGAGGTAAAAACCATATTTTAAAGTAATTCTTTTTTTATTTCATAAGTTTAATTATGCTTTTTTTTAACTTATGCATTATCTAACCAAAAAAGAATTTTCTTTCTTCTATAGGATTATTTAGCAGAGGCACCACAGCGTCCGATGACCATGAGCTAGCATATACCTATGAGGCCATTTTCTTCTCCACCTTAGAGTGGTCATAGTCGCAGTACTTAGACTAGGTCCACAACTTTGGCTTTGACCCCTGAACACATACCCCTGGAGAAAAACACACAACCAACTTCTGGAGGTGGTGACGCAGATGACCCCATTTATGAGACTGTGGATTCATTTCCTGGATCATCATGTGTTAGCGGCATGGGGACAATTCCTTTATTTTTTCGTGAATGAGAAAGGAATTCCAATACAAACACCAAAAATATTGGGTAATTTTTAATGTTTTAATTGTTTCATGTTGTCTCAAACATAAATCATCTAGATTTTTATTTTCAAAATAAAGATCGTATCTTTTTGCATGTAGGAAATAACTTGTTCTATAAACACATGAATGACAAATCGTTGTTGATATTTGGGTCCACCATACACATAGGGCCCCAAAAATCCCAAAATTCGAACCTAATGAAAGAGCTTATGGACTACCTTGAAGGCCTATTTGGGGTAGATACCTTTAATAAGAATGTGGTCACCTCTGCAGTCAGCAACTATTTAAAATATATATGAGACATGTATAGGGGTAACTTGGAAAATAACTCTAGGTATGAGAATCTACCCATGATTCCTCTAAAGGAATGGAAGGCCCTCATTGTCGAAGAAGAAGAGAAGAAACAAAGAAAAGAAGTAAAAGCACCACCAGATGCACCAAGGTAAATTACATTTTCAATTCAATACTTTTAATTTTATTTAGTTTTAAATAAAATGGTGGTATATAACACACTTGAAACTTTTCATAGGCTCCCTAACACTTTGAAAGCCACCAAGGAAAGGTTTGAGAAGGATGGAAAACAAAAGCTAGGCCAGAGTGGCTATATAAAGTTACAGGAACAAGTTGTAAGTACCCAAAAATGTTAATAGTGTAATTTGTATCGCCTTCCAACTGTCTGGGAATTGCACTAGCCAATAAAAAAAAGAAATAGTATTATGCATTAGAGGGTGAGGAGTTTGAAATTCAAGCCACAAAGGTAGACTTCTGGCTTGGTTTCAAGTTTAGATTTCAAGCTATTGTTGATCGCCAAATAAAAATGGGACAAACTCCAAGATCCAGTTTGAAGGACATGGTAAAAGAAAATCAATCCGCATTAACCTTTTGTTACTTAAAAATAACGATCACATTTGCTACTATCCATAAACTTAATGTGTTTCTTTTTTTAAGCAGGGGAGCAGCAATATCAACGAGCAGTTTGTTGATAGTGGATTGAAACCAAAACATGGTACTCCCATGCATCCCCATAATAGTGGGTTGGAGACCCATGATATTGCTTCAAATGAGTCCCATGATGGTAATTTTATAATTGTTCTTATCAATTTTAGGACGATAATTTACAATTATGTACTTATACATTTTGTGCTTTGAATGACAGAGCTTGTTGTACATGAGGATCCTCTACCAGAAGTGGAGCACAAGGTATTCATTCCAACAGTGTCAAGTAGTGCACCAGGTAAATAATTACATTGCAAAGGTATTTTTTAGTATTAATGAACTACTTCAATGATATTGCCTTTAAATGAGTTCTTTGAATCATTGGGAAGCCTCACCTTTTATTCATTTAGAAGAAGGATTACAACTAAAAATATTTAATTTCAAATGGTGTATTAATATAACCTTTCATGTTTCAGCTGTAGAGCAGGTAGAGGATGAGGCTAGATATGAAATTGCTCGCCTTCCTCCTCTACTCAAGAAGGTAAAGAACACGTTAATGCTCTTTTTACTAATGAAATACTTATAATAATAATAACAAAAAATATCAATTTGACATTTCTTTCTTGTTGCAATTGATCATTTGCCCCTCTTGCAGTAGCCTCCACATTGTGAGTACACAACCAGGCTATCAAGAAGAGTTATAGAGGCCATTACAATTGAAGGGGAAGAAGAAATTTATGTCATTTCTCAATTCATATAAAAGAAAAATGAAAAATAAATCTTTGAACTAGTTATATAACTAGAAACACCATGTACCATATTATGAAAACATATTTTTGATGATAAAAAACATTGAGAGGAAGTATTTTGTGTCTATGATTAATGAATGAATGAATAAATGAATGTTATATGTTAATGGATTATTGTTATATGTTTCTTTATGTACAAAACCACGTATGCTTCTTCATGAATTTTTTTTTTTGCTAGTGTTTATGCATGAACCTTAATGTGTTGATTTCAACTATATTCTAGTAGATTTATTGGTTATTGGGGAATTGAGAGTGATGGGAGGGGGGGAGGGGCCATAAGAGCTTCCACCTTACATTATTGGCCCTTTTCAGTAAAGAATAAATTAGGATTTCAATCATCTTGGAGAAAACCTCCATCGATCCAACAAAGCAACAACAAAGGCAATGCTAACTTTGTTGTTGCTTCGTCAAATCAAGGGAGGTTTGCTACAAGCTTAGACTACTCCAGTAAATTATTCTTGAAACCAAGAGGAGCTCATTTAGGTATTCATGCATTCAAGTCTTTAAATTATTATTTAGACATAAAAATCTTCGTTAATTTATTTTATTATTTTGTTAATTCTTCAAGTGTTGGTTGAATCTTGTGCAACAACCTTTAGAGATCATAGCATTCATCTTTGTGTCAAGGCCAAGGAGGAGTTGGAGTAAGAAGCTAGGAGACATTCAATTGGGATTCAAGGTAAAAAATTTGCTTGATGTAAAGTGTCTCTTGTTATGGATATAGATCTACATGATTTTCCCCTTTATTATCTTTTGTATTCAATCTTTTATGGAAAAAAAATGGTAGATCTAATCTTCCTTTAGTATATTAGGTTATATCTTATAGTAATCAATATTCCTATTGCTTGAAAGAGTTTATATTGGTATTCTTGATCTCTTGTGTGTAGGAAGCAAGTGCTAGGAGATAGAGCTAGATTTTTAGGGCTATACTGGCTAGGATTATGCAAGGAAAACTATTAAATAAAGGGTATGGGCAATATTATCCATTCCCTTAGCATGTATTATGATTTCTTGCATTGGATATAGTAGAAAATTGCATTGTAATCTAATATCCCACATTTTGTCTTGTAAGGATGTTAATTTTACTTAAGGATATATTGTCCTTTGCTTTAGATAATTGCATTTCTTCATTTTCATATTAAATGCACCCCACGACATCATAACATTATTTAGTTTTACAACATTATTCGACAACATATGCAATTATAATGAAAGAACAATATCATTGCCAATGTAGCGAAACATAAAGGAACAAAAGAAGAAAATCATTCACACATAAAGACACCAAGATTGGTCAGAGACTAGGGAAAAAACCCACAAGGGGGGGAACCCTTTTCAATTTTTATTCTTATTATATTTTCATTGAATGTTTTAGAAAAGAGAGAGTGCAATGATCCATATCTTCAACAACAAAACTATTCAATAAAATAAACTAAACAACATCCAAGAGATGAACCCAACAATGCTAATAATCAAAACCCTAATTCAGAAGCCTATGTCAACTGTCATCAACTGGCGAAATATGCGGTCAATTGTAGTCAATTGTCAAAATAAAATCCTAAGTTCCAACAGCAGAGAGAGAGAGAGATGTGTGTGGCTGAAACCCTCCAATCGCACTCATGATCCTACATGCCTACGGTTGCAACTGAAAATACCTTGTAGCATCCCTGTGGCTGAGAAGCAAAAACCATAATGACACATGCGAGCTTTGGACCCTACAATTTTAGACTTGTACGAACCAATCTTTGCAAACTACCTCAGACCTATGCAAGCTTCGGACCCTCCAATTTCAAACCTGTATGAATCAACCTCTGCGAACTACCTCGGACCTGTGTGAGCCAAACCAATGAAAGAAGCATGATTGATGATCTCCAAATGAGGGTCACTTAACTTGTATTTATAGCTATCCAAGGGTGTCTAAATTCATTTTGGGTTGACTTTTTCTTTTTGTGCACATAGGGGTTTCCATATTAAAATATATTTTTCCTTAACCAAATTAAATTCTTCCAAGGGCTAGTAGGGGTCTTCCCTGATGAGGAAGATTTTCTAAAGGAGGATATTTGTCCCTAAGTTGTCAAAATTAACAAAGGATGTGGAAATATGTATGTAATAGTTTGCATTTCATGACTCTAGTATGTGTTCATTACTCTATTGTGTACTTGACCATTATGAGATATAGATGCTTTCATGAAATCTACAACAATATTAGTCATATAAACATAGTTTGACACACTATCTTGTTCATTAGTTTAGCAGAACACCATTTCATCTCTATCTCTAAATTGAATTGGTATTGAGGGATGTTTTTCCTTTGTTCACAAGTCATTCATGATATTCCATTTCTTGCTTGAAATTTTTCCTTTTCCCATAGACCATCCATAGTATTTTATTGCTTGTTGGTTATTTTTCCTCTTCCACAAAGCTATACATTCAATTCTACAATAATTGAAGTGAATTTACATACCCTCAAGCATTTTATCCATCACCAAAATGAATTCACATCCTCCTCAGCATTTTATCCACTTGATAAGTTAATTTACATACCTTTGGATGCTTTATCCAATGAACAATAGGCAACAGATAGAACAAGTGCAACTTACAACATTATTGTTTATTTTGTTGTCCGTTATGGCAACCTTTAGAAGATTTCTAAGTCCTTTAGCAACCAAATGAAGAGAAGGGGTGAAAGAAGACAACCTTGTTTGAGCACTCTTTCTTCTTAGAAGATGGGAGTTGTAAACCAATTTATGAGTAATGCAAAGGATGTTGACCTTATATAGTTAAGCATCTTGGTAACAAAGGAGTGTCCAAACCCCAAATGGATGAGAAGAAGTGTCATGTAAAGCCAAATTACCTTTTAATGACTTGCATAATTCCGCCTTTAATATAATATCTTTCTGATTTCCAGTACAAATCTAATGCAGAGCCTCTTGGGCTAATCTAATAGCTTCATGAATTTGTCTCCCTTTTAGAAACAAAAATTTTTCTAGAGATATACGAGTGGATAGGGTGTCTTATTAGTCTTCTATCTATTAGCGTCAAAATGATTTTGTAAATTATGTTGCAAAGTGAAATGGGCTTGAATTATTCAAATTTGGTTAGATTGTTATTTTTGGGAATCAAAGCTATGAAGGTAGCATTAAAAGCCACCAAAGTTTGTCCATAAGTCTTGGATTATTCCACTACCTTCAATAAATCGTTGCTAAGGATACCAAAACAACCAAAGCAAAATTCCATAGAAAACCCATTTGAACTAGGGCCCTTATCCTTTTGAAAACTATGTAATACAACAAGAAGCTATTCGTTCGAGATTTCAGGCATAAGGTTCATATTTCCCTCATGATGAATAAACCCAAGAAAATAGTTGGCCACATTTAGAATGGAATATATGGTGGATCTTGGGTATTCCTTGAATATATTATGGAAATGGAGCATCCATTCTTTGGATAGGTTAGAAAAGGATGTAGTTTGGTTCCATTTTCCCTATTAATGGCCCAAATAGTTTATTTCCTTCCTATTGCTCATGAACTAGTGGAAGAAATTTGTGGTTTCATCTCTCGCTTGCAACCAAATGGCTCAAATTTTCATCCTCCATTCCTTTTCCCTGTCTAGTAGTATCTTCCTTATCTTCTCCTCCAGGGATTTTGTTAAATCCTTTTGTTGATCAGATAGTGGCCTTGTCCTCCCGCTAAAAACATTATTAAAGCTTGGTTTCTAGTTCCTCCAAAATTATTTCTATCCCTCTTTTTTTCTCCTTGTACGAGTGATCACCACTAACTTTTCTCTTTTGATGTTTTATTAAAATTTTAGAGGATGGATTCTCAAGAGGAAGAATCATATGGCCTCTAACATTCTTTACTTTCTTCTAGAAACCAAAATTATTCTAGCCATGTTGGGTTAAGTGGGAAGGGATTGGTTTTATCCAGTAGGGGAGCAAGCTCCAGAATAATGGAGTTATGGTTTGAGTCCCCTCCCAAAGAAATCCATTTACTAAGGTATTTAGAAATAAGAAATTAGTTAAGATGATTTGTAACCCTCATCTCCCCCAATGGCATGTTTCTCCAAGTTGTGAATAGCTTCATTGGTTGAATCTCAATTAGATTTCTTGTCTTCAAATATGAAATGAAGAAATCAACTAGAGGGTCCAAATGGTTTTCTAGATCCCATATTTCATAGGCCCCTAATGTGAAGTTTAGTTCCCCTTTTATCAGTAATAGATTAATCTTTAGAAGGGAGTTTTGGAACACGATATCCCATAATGAATTCTATGTTGAGATCACATTAGAGGAGGGAGTTACCGAGGCCTTCCTAAATGCCCCAAGAGTTTTTTACATACATCAAATTTGTCTTCCATATTGTGATAAGTCCCCTTGACCTCCCTTGTGTTTTTGTGTCTAAGAAATCCCATCTAGCAAAGAAGAATAAAGTTTTTTTTATTGCTCTATCTCTATCCATCATTGCTTCTTATAGGAACAAGATTGATGGGTTATGAGTGTTCACTAATCTTTTGATTACCAATTTTTTTGGATGGATTAGCTAGCCCTCTATAAATTAAGGAGAGAATGATCATGAGGTCTCCTTCTCAGGATGTTTGCTCTAAGAGCCCCACTAAGAGATCATCATTTCCTAGTTTGAACTTCTAAGTTGGGTTTTTAAGCTAAAGAATGGAGGGATTTCCTTTCCCTCTAGGAAGGCTTCAAATCCTTGTCCTTGAAGGAGCCTAGTCCCACTTTAATGCCTTGCAAGAGAGAGTGATATCCCTTATATTTGGAGTGTAAGTTATATTTAAGCCATGCAAGGTGTAATGAGTTAGCTTGAATAGTAGGAAAGGCAAGAGGAACCATAGGAGGTTCGAGTCATTAGAGGACAACATAGAATAATCACTAGATTGATTGTTTAATAGAATTGAGGTATATGGTTGGGGTTCCAAAAGAACAAACTGACTGGAAATAATTTCCTTGTAATTTTCCTCCTTTAGAGCAAAGGGAAATGATCTGAGAGATCCAAATTGCATTTCCATTTCAAAAGAATGAGTAACATGAGAAGGAGAAGGAGTGACTTACTCGAATCCAATACTTCACTTCCAATCTTAAGTGCATTTGAGGGTTCATGAATATTATTGGAGAGATCTTCCTCTTATGGACTAACTAGTTAATTATCCAAATGAGGTGTTACATCAAGGGTATGAGCTTGTACCACCTCATCCTCTTATCCTTATGTACCCACATTTTGCATTATGAGGGCTTTAGATAGTCTATCACTAGGTGTTCTTAGGAGTGACAATGGCCACATTTGATGGGGATGCCTTTGTATTCTAGCTCCTAACCATAAATTGCGTCTCCTAACTAATTGTTAAGGAGTCTGCAAGGCCTCTAGATAAATTTAGCCCTACTAGAATTTGTTTTGTTCCCAAATAACTAATGCGCAATAGGAGTTGATAACTTCACAGAAGAACCCTAAAGCATTTCCTATCACAAAAAGCCTCATCATACTAGAGAATCAATGGAATCCCTAGAAGTCGATCCTAAACTAGTATTACCTCTAACTTCTTTAAGCTTGCATTAAAGTTGACCGTCCATTTCTTGAGAAAGAGAGCTTGAGACCCTTAGCTCGGGTGTGCCAAACGAGGATCTTTTTAGCATCCACCCTAGATTTCATTATCCATACATCCAACATTTTACTAGATTCATGCGACTAGGCTCATATCCAATGTGTCTTGTAAAATTTTCAGTGGTCCATTAATGCTTGATATTTCCCACCAACATGCACTTACTACCAAATCTCCCTAACAAGGTTGCATCATCCACGTCTAGGAATTCATGGTGCTTTTTTCCTTCTCTAAGGACAAAATTGGTCTCCTCCATTTTTTGTTTGACCCATTTATGGTTCTTCCTATTATGCCCCATACCTCCCAACTCTGTTTACTCTTAAATGGGGTTTAAATTCACCAAAAGAGTGTTTCTCGCTCATCAAATCACCAAAGAGAGGTTGGTTAATAAATCCTATGAACTGGAGTGTATTTGTATTTTCTTCGAGATTTAGTTTCAAACTAGGGACAAAATAATATTTCTAATGAAATATATGTAGGGATATTTGTTGATAAGTATATTGAAAATTGCGACATTTTATTTTTTTATTTTTCACTTTTTAACTAGAATGAGAATTTTATATTAGTTGACAATCTGGGTGAGAGACACTATAGTTACATCAAACATGTTGGAAGGAAGATATTTTTGCTTGGAAATAAAAACAAAACAAATCTTCTATGGTAACAATCTCCTCAAAATGCCAACCAAAAACAATAATAAAATTGAGGCATCAAAAGGTAAACACTTTCCAATAGACCCTTAAGAGATTATAAACTTTAACTAGCATTTTTATGACGCAAGTGAGGCATGGTAGGATCATTGTGGTCAGCTTTCATTTTCATTTTCATTTTCATTTCTCTGGCTAGGCCATTAAGTTTTGGAACAACGAGATTGGTATAATTGATGGAGTTACTTGAAGAAATTGGATCAGATTGTTAATGCTACAAAGATAGTTGTAGATTCTCCCACTATTGGCGCAAACTAGATAATTCATCTTCATTTCACAGAACTAGGTTACGATGATCAATGAACATTACCATGGAAAAAGTGATGCTTGAAACTAAATTGTTGTGATTCAATTGGGTGCCGTATATTTCTTCTTGCATTTTTTGCAGTTGGTCCCACATTTGCACTTGTTGAGAGTTATAATTTCCACACATTTTGAGATTATTTCCTACTCGTTTCTCTTACGTTGAAAGTTACGAGGGATGATAACATCAGCTGTATAGCACATGCATCACAACAATAAATCTTGGTGTTAGTCTTACGACAGTGAACTCATTTGTCTTTGTTACGAAGGCAGCTAGCGTCAAAAAAATCGCCTGGTGTCATTCTTACAATGGGAACTACTAGCCTCTGTTATGACGAATAAAAACGTCGGAAATATAGCGCATTTGTCGCAAAAATTGGCCTGCCATAGGTCTACCAACGCATAATTTTTTATCGCTCTTTCCACTCCTATGCCCGGCAATGTTGGTATTGCAACGAGACGCTTCGCCGGTCTTCCAACGAATAGTTTCATGAAAGTAAGTAGTCTTCCGATTGTAGACCGACCACAATCATTATCGATAGTGTGACACCTCATTCCATCGGTATTACAATGATATATTATTCATTCATTCTTCGGTGTAACGACGTGTGCTATTCGTTAGAATTACGACGAATTTGGAAAACGTTGATAATGTGACTATACCACATTTCACGTTTACCATAACGATGAAATCTTGTCGCAATAGCGACCAAAGTCCGTCAAAAAATGACTTAATTTTTATTAGTGGATCATCATTCTTATGGTCATTGGAAATCTCTTGGAACTATGGTATATCTAATGAAGTTATTCACAACTTCAGTGATGGGAATTGAACAATCATTTTGAGATACCAGAGTGTAAACCTGGTAGGTTCTACCACAAACCATAAAAACCCCTGGTTGAAGTGTTATTTTTGCTTCTTCATTCATTTAGGGGCTTTTTAGATCTTCCACCTCTTTTCATTTATAAATAAAAATAAAATAACAAAAAATAGATATATATACATATATAAGGTGGTTTATTTAAAATTCAAAATTTAACGTTAAAATCGTGAGGAGCATCAGCAATGCTCTTCAAATGACCTAATAAGACATTGAATATCTGAAAAATTTTGAATATTCATCGGATCCGGCGAATATTGGGGATTTTTTAAAAGAAAAAAATGCAAGTAAAATATGACAGTATAGCCAAAATTTCGAAGTATGGCATCATATTTTCCTCCCGTGTGTACTAGTGACCTTTTGCACTTAATGGCACGCTTTCCTAACTTAATGGATTCTTAAGAGAGGCAACGAGGTTTTTAGTATTTTATGTGCCTTAACATGTGCATTGTGTGGGATTTTAAGAGATATTGCATAGATTTCAAGAAGATCCAGCACTAAAGATATATGTGGGACTTGTTCCCTATTGTAGGGCATTTAACATTGCATCCTACTATTGCGAGGTGGACTAGGAGCAAGAGCCCCTTTTGTGGGGATTTTTTGGAGGGAAATGTAGCCCTCCCCTCAAGCAGGTTTCTCCCTACTCATTTGGCTCAAGTAGCCCAATAGACATGTAGATAAGAGTGTGAAGAATGGGAGGAAAGGCTAAATTTGAGTTTCTAAGCATGTTTTGTAATTATGTAATGTACAAATAGTTTCTCAATTAATGGAAGTGGTGTTTTATTTCAACTCCTAGTTTGGCTTTACTCTAAGGGAATCTTAGCATCCTTAGGTTGGGCCCACCCAAGGAGCTCCAGATACCTATTGTATTATTATTTTTTCAGTATTATGCATTTATTTTACTTTTTCAAAATTTCTAAAAATTACCTTTTTATAGCACATATGCATGGTTAATTAGAAGGTTTTCATGAACAGTTCTCTATTTCAGATTATCTGAGTATCTGGTTGCAATAGTTACAGTAGTTAGTTTCATTTTTAATCTTATTTTACTTCATTTCTTTTGCTACCACACATTTATTATTCATTATTTTCTTTTGTTGTGTAACCAATTTTGTAGCTAACGAAACACACAGAGCTTAATTTTGTTATGTTAAACTTGTAACAAGTCATCTTGAAGCTTTGAGCAGCTTGATTGTCTAACTTTTACATAACTTCCTTGCCTCTCAAACTTGCATTTTTCTTAGCTACATGCTCATTGGACTATCTCTTGTAGCAAAACAGGGACTGTTGTAGTCCTCTATAACCAACCCACCAATATCACTCTACCTTGCAATAAATGGCTTGAATTCTTTGGTATATTACAACACTCTTGGAACCCTAATAATGGAACTTGTAGGTATATAGATATTGTATAAGCTTTTAACTAATTTTCTTTAGAAAACTTCCTTTTCAGGCAAATGGGGGTTTTCATTTTACAATCTTTCATTTTAGCAGTATGTTTTTCCTTTCCTTACAGATAGCATATAAGTGTGCAAGTGTGCTTTCCATTTCATTACAAAAAGTATAGAAGTGTGCAAGTGTGATTTCTTCCATTACAAGTAGCTTAGGTTTGCTTGTCATTTTCCTTTCAACAAGTCATTTCCTGCAATTATATTTATCCTATAGCATAGATTAGTTAACTTGGTCTTTATACATCTAGTTTTCATTTTAGTGCTTCCACCTACATAAAATATCAACAAGAGAAAAGATAGTTCCTTATACAGCTATAGTGTTGGCCCATCTTAAGTTTTTAGAACCTTGAGTTAATAATTCAAGTTGATACCCTTGGGAGTGGCAGGATTGTTATTGCAATATTGAAGGCCATCAAATACTTCTACAAAATCATGAGTTAAGTCAAAGAAAATACCTAAAGCAACCCGTCGGAAAGTAACACGAGCATTAAATAACCTAAAATGTAGCACTCTATAAGCATAGTTCCGCCATAGGAATGTAAATGTTGTTTTATCCTAATCTTCTAGTGCAATTTCAATTTGATTATAACCACTAAAGCCATCAAAAAAGGAAAATTATTATTTTCCTGCTAATGTGACTAAAATTTAGTCTATGAATGGAAGAGGAAAATGATCTTTTAAGGTAGCTTTTTTCAGTTCTCGATAATATCTTCAAACACACCATTTACCATTCCTTTTAGGAATAATTGCTAATGGTGATACTCGTTGACTATCAGAAATAGGGTATATAAAATTCACATTCAACAATTTTTATAGTTCATTTTCACAATTTCTTTTAAGACAATATTCATACATCTTTGGGGTTCTCTGACTAGTTTGGAATTTTCCTCAATACAAATATGATGCATGAATGTACTAGGATAAATCCCTCGCATATTAGTATACTCTCATGTGAATGTAATAAAATGTTCTCATAGCATTTGAATTAATTTTGATTTTTGAGATTCTTCAAGTTCAAAAATAATATTTAAAGTTTTCCTTAGTTAATCTCTATAGGAGTGATATAGGATTTTGAAATTGAATTAATGAAAGACATAGAATCAAATAGTGATGATAGACTAGCCAGAGTACAATTTTCCTAAAAAATTGTGCAAGATATAGGCATAAAAAGATGGTTGCCAACTGCCCTCGAAGATATTGAGAAAAATCATAATCATTAGTGTAATGGTAATTTTATTTTATTCAATATCTTCCTTAAAACTCATAGCTTGATTTATTTTTAAGAAAGGTTGTATAATTTCTTCATCATTATTCATATTATCAATCCATTGTCAATTTTCCAATTCAATTTTGTATTTAACAAGTGGGTATAAAGTGAATTTCTTAATTGCAATGCCAATTGATATTGTCATATCTCCATATTTATATTTAATAAGTGCATCAGTTGTAGCTAATCATGGTATTCCTAATATTAGTGGATGCCCCTCCTAAATTAGTTTTATGTGTTAAAACCATAAAATCTATGTGGTAATCCCATGAATGTAAAGAAACCATAACATGTTCAAACACTCATTTTGGTTTTATTGTAGATCTATTTGCTAATTGTAAAACCATAGGTGTATGATAGAGATTACTTAATTCCAGATCACCCATTATCCTTTTTTTCATTACATTAATTGTTCTCCTAAGCCAATTAAAGTGTTTGGAATTGCAATGTCCTTGATATGGATTTTAACAATGGAACTACCTAGATCAATATATTTTTCAACATAAATTTTTCCTATCATTATATCTGCAAATTTACCAATAAGATGTACTACTTGTGGATCCTTTTTCTTCTTCCTAATTTTCTTACACAAAAATCCTTTATTGTTTTTACATAAATTGGAATATATTTAATTTCTTGTGATAAGGGAATTCAAATAGATGCATTATTCAATTCATCTAATAGATCATATTGAGGTTACATTATTTGTATTTCTACATTCAACCTTCCTTGAAAAGGAGAAACTTTAGATGCAAAGGGTTGATCTAATGTAGGAAAAGAAGAAGTATGCTTTATTAAAAAAAAAATGTTTATTAATCAAGAGTTTCCTCTTCGATGATAAAAGGAGGGTCTTTATGAAGTGCTTATCTAAGATGAATATTATTAACATCAAGAGGGGCACTCATATAACCTAGAAAATATTGTAGCTCAATATTCTAAGTAGGTTGAGCTACTTTATTATTGTGGTTTGGAATTGGTTGTGCAAGTAGTTGACTAGGTCATGGAGGAAGTTGAGTTGAAGGCAATTGTAATTTTTTTGATTGAGGAACCTGTGGCTAAGGGGGTTGATTAGGATAAGAATGTTGTTGTGGATACTGAGGATATTATTGATATTGTTGTAAATACTATGGGAAATTTGGCATATTTCAATAAGCATACGCTTTCTATCTTTATTACCAAGGTTGTTCTTGGGTTTGTTGTGGAAACCACGTTTTCCAAGGCATGGGTGTAGTCCAATTATGTTGTGGATATTGTTGATAAGGATTAAATTTATATGTGGGGTCTTCGGAAATAGCTGTTGATCATGGCTGCTAGGGCCTTTTTAGAGAAACATAATAGAGATATTTACATAGCTTCATTGTCTCCTTGAAAATTTCCCTTTAGTCCTAGTAACAATGGGAAAAAAATTGCATGATTCTGCACAAAGAGCAAAAATATCAATATAATTATTTAAAGGATATTCATGCAAAGGATGCTTCTTTCTACATATTGGACGAAAATTTGACACTAATGCATTCTATGCCTCTCTTTTTGTTGAATTTTGAAAGTATCTAATTGTTCACTAAGATTACAAGAATATTTGTTTTGAATTTTTTTAGAAAATTGCCAATTTTTACTCTACTTACCCCACTTGATTTTAATTTGCTAACTCTAGAGATAGTATCTCTAGGTCCCTTACCATGTTTAACCTTTCCTCAAGAAATTTGTTTGTATAATTAACAACTTTTTGGAAAACTTGATTGAGACACATCTCCCTTACAAATAAGATTTGTTGTTGCAAAATCTAATAGGCCTTGGAGAGGTGCACCCTACAAGGCTAACACTAGACCAAATGATAACAATGGGGTGATGGTCCAATGTCAACACATCCAAAAACCCCCTGTTGTTTATGTATTTTTACCGATGTGAGGAGTCTCAGTATGTGAGAAGGTCACTTAATGGATATTATAAGGTTAGGGTACAAAGTTACACCGATGAAGCCTTCTATAGGAAAGTCACAATTTAGGCTCAAGGCTCCAATGCGAGACAATTCACTTTCCTGATAGAGGCCTATTAGATGAGGCACAAGACTTAGGGCTTGATTAGTAGGTTTGTTGGAATTATGGCTAATGTGTTGTCCTTGATGAAAACCTACTTGATAAAGATGTCAACATTATGGTAGCATGATTATTACACAAGTTGGTATAGATGTGACAGAGAGAATGAACTAAGGAATATCAATTCAGAGACAAAGGAATGATGAAGGTAAAGTTTGAGAAAGTATATGTGGGTCCTGTGAAAAAAGGTCACGTACATACGCAGGTATGGTGAAGCATAGTCACATATATATTTTGCACCATGGTAATTGGAATACTAGGGGTCTTTACCATGGTATTGGCCCATAGTATTGAGCGCAACAACGGATATTTGATCCCATCAAAGAATACCATCAGCATTACTAAAGGATTGGCCTAAGGTATTGGTTAAGGCCTAAGTTATATAAGGAGATGGAGATCAAGTGTTAAGGTGTGCAAGTGGTGGGCTATTGATGAATGATTTGATCTGAAACATGTGAGCACCAAGGAGCAAAGAAAAGATATAGATCTGAAAAATCTGAAGTATGGTATCATTTATGCTTATTTGATTTGTTTGTTGAAAATATCTAATCGTGATAGCTCTGTGGTGATAATGATACTCTGACATGAATATGTGATAGTAAGGGTTGTGAAGTATGCTTTGTGGTTGCAGTGAAGGTATGATTTAGTGATTACATATCTATATATTGGTTTTCCTCTGAGAGGTCGTGTACATACATGGATCTATTTCTGGGTAGTCACGTATACATTCTGCGAAAGTTTAGAATATGTACACAGGTGTAAAGTATGAGAAGCACGTATATTCGTAGGTGTTCTTTGTAATAGTCATGTATACACGTTAAGGTTTGCAGTATGAGCTAATGATGATGGTTGATCTGTTCCATTATGTATGTTGTTGTTTGTCGATGAAGTCTCTCTTATGATAATTTGTGTTTGATAGTATTGGTTGGGTTGAATTTTTTATGGAGTGGTACGTTGACTAGTGATGATGCTACTATGTGGTGATTTGTATTTGGTTCAATGATATGTAATGGTTTCAGTGTGTGATTCAGTGATTGATTCAATGTGACAATGATTTAGACTCAGTTGTTCAGTATTTTGAGATCTATAGACAAGTAGTCTTCACGGGAAGCGTACATACGCTGGTATGATTAAGAAGAGTAACATATACCTTTTGACATATGTTTGATCAGAGATTGCAGTGACAACATTTGGTTTCTGTGATGAACAGTATATGGTCTAGTATACTTGTGAATGGTTATGCATTGATATGATTTGTTATGAATTAGTTTGATCTAGTTGCATTGGTTGATTAAGATTCAATGACTAATTTGATGATTCATTTGGTTCAATGATTGGATGATTTGATTCAATGATTGGTTTCATAATTTTTAATTGATATTAGGCTTAATGATGGAAGTGGGTTCATTCTGAAAATATGATGAAAAGTGACCTATAGGTTTGATGTTATGATTCAGGTGGTTCTAGTATGAAATACTATGAAACATGGTCTACAAAGGTGTTGATGGTTGGATCCTTTAGTCAGGGAGTCAAAGCTTCCTTCTAGGAGTAGCTAGTAAATATGATCGTAGGGATTAGAGCTCCCTTCCGGTGGGTGTCAGTAAACTAGAAGAACGAGAGAAGGTTGTAGCCTTCTGCAAGTGGGTATCTGCGTACTGGTATGAGTCTGTGGCAGTACAATATTGTAAAATGTTTTCCCCTTATAATAAAAGATGAAGACAAAGATGATGGTAGTGGTGGTTTTCTCACACATTGGGTTTCCACCTAAAAATCCTAGTGTCCTCATGTGTTGTTGTATTGCTTATGTGTGATGGCTTATTTTGTTCTTACTTCTCATGGTTATAGCTTAATTAAAGGCTAATGAAGTAATGATACACTGGTTAAAGTAGAATAGAAGATAAAATATATGAAAAGTTAGTTAATTGGATATATGTTGTTTGCCTTTACTAAAGTCATTTACATACGTTGGTTTACTGAATGATAGTAGCTTATAGAAATCTGAATAAGAAATTGAAAAGTTGAACTGAGTTTAAAATACTAATTCACCCCATCCTCCCTCTCAATATTTTTTCCCAACAAGGTTGAGTGTTAGGATGACCAAAGGTCAAGGCAAGGAGAAAGGGTTTCTAGCAATGTATGTCAATAAGATCAAGGCACATGAAACCCTCAAACAAGGCCCTAAGTTAAAGCAAGACTAGACTAGGATTTACCCAAGGGAAAACAAATAGGGAAAAAAAATTAAGGAAGAGATTTAAGTGGATGCCCACCAAAAGGATAGATTTTGTGGCAAATGCAATACTCTTAATGTTTAGGCTCTTCAATCCCATATATCTACCTAGCCCAAGGATTAGTACCTAGCCCTAGTTAGCAAGCTTGGCCTTAAAGGGTTAGAATTCGAGAAGAAAGTATATATGGATAAAAGACAAGTTTCAACACCAAAAAAATGGACCAGACCCTGGTCCCTTAGGTGTATGGTGTCTATGATTTGATAGGACAACCAAAATTTTTATAGGGAGGCTGAAAACGTGATGTTGTAACACCAAAACTCAAGTAATTATAGATGCAATGGATAATGGAATTTTCATGGGAGAGTAAGTAAAAGATCACCACTAGGATATTCATTCACATGTTATTCATGAGTAATGCATGCAATAGTGATAAATGGATAGCATTAAATAAATTTTCAACAAATAAGAGCACAATAGCAAACCTTAGATTCAACATATTTCATCCATTAGACGTAGAAAAATAAATATTCAATAATAGGTACACTTACAAGATAAAATGTAAAGGGATTACATCCATTTGATCCAAGGAATAGCTCCAAAGATAAACAAATTAGCTCCAAATGTCAAAATTCATTCATAGATCCAAATTCTCCACAAGAAAATAAGGTCAAATTATCTCAAAAGGTTGAAAATCCCATGATATTGTGATGATGATTTACAAGAATGAGTCTCCCCTCTACTTATATGAGGAGTTTAAATGCCTAATTTAGCCGAATACCCCCTGAAATAATAAAACAATGTGTCAACCACAATAAGTTGACTCAATAGCTAATGAATAAAATCAACTCTTTCCCACACGTGTGAGACATAGGAGAGAAAATGATGATGCCATCCATATGTGAGCCCTTCTAAGGCTAGTGTTGAGGCTTCTTGGTGCCAATATATGAGTAGAAGCCTTCTAAAATCAATTCCTAAGGGTTGGTCCTTAGGTCTCTGTCAATGCTTCTCTATGGACCCCAATTTTCATCTTGGGCCATGAAAGTGTTCTCATGGGTCTCCAAGTGATCAAAATTCCTGTCTTTGATCCAACGTCGGGGGATTTCAGGGTGATGCTAGGCCTCCCATGTCTCAAAGTGTGAGACCATCCTCCTTTGGACCCTGGATCAACCACCATCCCTCTATAGTGCTAAGCTAGCTAGGGGCATGTCGAGTCCAGGTAAATCATCCCATAAAATTCATTAATGTAGGGAAAAGTGTTGGAAGGCTATGGTTGTTAGAGGTGTTCGCGGGGATGTATGATGCTTTGTCGCTACTTAGAGTCCCATGACTCTCAACGCTCCACCTGTGGGTGTCAATATGCTCCTCTGAAAGACTTGGGCCCCAATTAAGTTGTCACAGCCATGGCTATGGAACCATATAACAATCACATGCAATATCTAGTGCTAGCAACTACATCATTAGGTATATTTAATGATTTTTGCATGTAAGTGAACCAAGCTTGAAATTAATGTGAAATTTGACACTTAAAATAAGGCTTCCCTTCTGAAATTAAGGGTTTGAACTCGCAACGGTATTACCTCCCTAAGTAGGAGTGGTTAATATACCACCATATTAGGTGTTTCCAACCCCCAAGGGGAAGTCACGTGTCCTTGGTCCAACCTTAGTTTGATAGGTGTCATGTGAATAATGGAACGGGGGGGAGGAAACTTCATGGCCAAGTGTCATGGTCAATAATGATGGGCTCCTTATCCTTGGTGTATAGGTGTGGGGAGGGATCAATCATGGATGTGTAGAAATTCTCACTATAGATTAACCTGATTATGCAATAGACTAAAGCAAAATACTTAATCTACTTCTACAATCAAACTTACGGAAGCTTAATTGATTTGAGCAAGATCAAGCAGAACACATATAACAGAGAAGAAGAATCAATACACATGAAACATAGAAAATACTTAGGGGAAAGCCTCAGCTAAAAACCCCACTATCTATATTATCATACAAGGTGGAAATATCTCATAATTACACAAAGCTTTAGCTCTCACAGCTAGCCAGCTCTCAGTAAAATCCTCTTGGATGCACACAGGCAAACAAAACTTCTTACAAACCTTCTCCTCTGCCCTCCAGGCCTCCTATTTCCTTGTAGAATTTTCCCTGGGTGATCCAGCTGTTACCCAGTGTAACACCGATCTCACATACTGCTCCAACACATTGTCAGCACTGTGCAATCCTCAAGGAACCTTATTCCTTTTGCATGGATGAGCTTCCTTTATAGGAAAATTCCTCCAACTGATAGTACAATGTCCATGTCTTTAATCTCAACTGGGTATTTGTCTGAATTGATATGCATGAGTTATTTATTAGAGAATCCTCAGTTAGTTGGAGTACACTAGTTTGATGCATGCATGCATTAACTGACTGAACTCACAATTAGTTCCTCAAACTATTTGGAACTAATTTAACTGGACTCAACTCAGTTAACTGAGCTAACTAATTACAACTCAAATACAAGTCATCATTATCTCTTTAATTAAGGGATAACTTCCTTAATTTAAGGGATAATTGTTGCATGGCTTCATAAAGACTTCTAGCTTGAATTTCTCCAACTAATTAACTCAAGATGAATTAACTAATTATTTTTTCAAGCAGTTGTTGAGACTAAATTCGAATTTTAATTCACAATTCTAATTCAAGGACAAATCAAAATTGGAATATTTTGAATGCTATTTCTACCATTTCTTGTTGCTATTTTCAACAGGATGTATGAGTTACCAACTCGGCCTTTGTTTTTTCACCCCTCTTGTGCACCTTTTAATTTTTCTTTATTTTTCTTTGTATTACTACTCATATCTCAAATGGTTAGAACTTTCCTTTTATGATGTATAAAATATATTATCCCCTTAATGATGAGGCAACTCAATTCCCATCAGGGGTTGGGACATGCATGGGTTCCTTCTCATAACATGAAGAGTAGCATGTGCTTAGGAACCAGGTGATGGCCATAATGAGTGAGATAGAGCTCATCCTAGGCTTTTTTCCACGTGCTAATGTGTATGTCCCGCCATCTTTTGCATTTTGGTCTTCTTTTATTTTTTCTTGTGGCCATCATATGCTTTTCTTGTTCTTTTAGCTACATTAATCTCCCACATCCAAATTTTGGGCCCTACCCAGGTATGAGGATGTATGGCGCCAAATCTCAAAGAACCAATGGTCAATTGAACTCAAAGAAGGGAGGTGGAATATAGGGCTTTTAATGTAATATGGAAAGTCCTAATTATGGAATAGGGAAAAATGGGACTACGTTATCTCGATTAGGGTTTCCCAAATAGTGCCCCTCCTATACCCATTGGGCCATTAGGGGAGGTCCCACTAGAGTAGGATGAAATATTAACCCCCTATTTAAGGTGGGGGAACAAGATCATGGTCAAAACCCCTCTTCCTTCCAATTTACCCCATAATGCATGTAAAATTCCGAAAGTATAAACAAGTATAAGAACCCGATTGAAAAATTAATAAAATACCTTTTGACCGGATGTCCACCGTCCAACATGTGCTCTCGCCAAGTGGGCGAGGAAACATATGACTGATGTAGGTGGAAAAGATATGAATGTCACATCTTCATTGGCTACTAGTGGCTTTTAGGGGTTGTTGGTTGGTCGACTGGAAGAGATGATGGGAAAAAATTTCCCCCTATTTGGTCACCCACATTTGTTGGGTAACTTTTGGCTCCAACAGGGGCATGAGCTCACCGTAAAGTGCATGGTCAATGTAATCGAAAGGGGAGTTCATGAGAAATCCAACAATATCCTAGGACCACATACTTGTAACCTACACATTACAACAAACTTGCTTTGGGAGCATGTGCATTGAGCGTAGGGTATCACCAATGTTTTATAAAGTAATAAATCCATATTGAATGTAAAGTATAATCTTTATGCATTATAATCTAGCATGTTAAAAGAATATGCAATGCACCTATACTACCATGCATAGCATGTGAATTTCAATCTCCCATGATTGAAGTGTTTCGGCCCCCTTTCACTGGTGACGGTAAAAGTTCACCATCGAACTTGGTAATATAAAAGTATCCTACCACCACTTTCCCATGGATCTTGATGGGGACAAGGTCCTTGTCAACCAGGACAATATCTCCTATTTGGAAATCCTTCTTTAGTTTTGGGACCCGTTGGTTATTAGGAATGGTCGACCTTGGGTTTGACTTCTTGATATGGCAGACCTCCTGAGAAGGGGGAGGATTAATGAACTTAAATGACTTGCCCCAATGGTTTTGGTTGATGGTATCATGTTGATGATTTGGAAATGGAAAGGGATATATATCCTCCACATGGATCATGACTTAGAGTTCCCTATAGAGAACGAATGGGGTCATGTAGGGCTCAGGAATGGTGGCATATGATAGTTCCATTTCTAATTTCCCACCAACATAGGCATTCCATTTCCTTGATAGTAAATTTTACCAAAACATTAAGTCCATCAATAAAAACGACATCCATTAGTACTAAAATGTCTTTGTTAACAGCTTTAGAAACCTTAAGGTCTTTGATAAGACCATAAATGAGTATTGACCTAGAATCAAAACCACACACATCCTTATATGGCCTAGTGATATCCAATTCCAACTGATGTGTTACTTTTAATGGCAAGACATTAGCAGAATCTCCTAATTCAAGCATGCAATTGTGAAATATAAGCTTATCGATCACTAGGGATAATAAAAATGGTTCATGACCTCCATTCCCTTTGTCAAAGTTCATATTTCGCAATATAATACGAGGGTCATCAGGCTCATAATTGAGACACACAACCTTCTTGATTTGCATCCTATGAGGAGGGAGTTTAGCGATATCTATTATGGGGACTTGCATGGTAAGTTTAGCCATAGCATTTCCTACATCCATATCTAATGCAATCTCCTCATTCCTAGGATTAGGCTTTGGCTTGTTTTGAGGTTTTCCTTTGGAAGTGCTCTTCTATTGAGATGGATTCTTAGAGCTAGAGCTTGCTTATGCTTGATCATTGTTCTTCCTAGAGTATTGTATATGTTTAAATCTCCCACTATTCTCCACAGCTAGAAAAATCTTAGTTTGACTACGTTGATTTGGGCTTGGCTAGTTTGTGGGTGAATATAGGAGCCCCCAAGTAGGATATTGAAAGAGTGAGTCTCACCTATGACATTCAAATTCTCAGGATCTTCTTCCTAATCATCTTTCTCATAAGGGATATCCTCTTAAGGATACTCAGAAGGTTGATCCCAAGGTTACCCTCCTTTCCCTACCAAAATGGTTGGAGGAAAAGTGTTTGGAACATGTTCTTGCATGGTATAGTCTCCTTCAGTGACCTTCTTAGGAAAGGATTTATCCTTGTTGAATTGGTTTCGAGGAGGAAAATTTGACGGATACCCTCTTTCTCTTTCTATATTGGTCATTCTACTCATGAGATTCTTTTGGCCTTGAGTGACTTTAGTGGTAAATTTATCCAATGTTTGAGAAAAGGCTTATATGACCTCATCAGGATGAGACTTTGAATTCGTTTTAGATTTAATTTTAATGCTCGCATATTTGAACATGTCAATTTTTGTAGCATTCTATTTTGGTCGAAATCCATCATTATTTTCTTAGCTTCGCCCAAGGAGTTAGGGTTATTGTCTCTAAGAGAATAAGTCATGTGCCTCGCTAGCCCTTAATGAAGCTTTCAAGGATAATGGCATCAAAATGCTTAAGCCTATCAGGAATTTCCCTAAGCTTATTATCAAACCTTTGGAAGAATTCTTTAATATTCTCTTTATCAGCCTTGACCATAGCTATGAATCTATTAAGAGCCATTCTCCCACCCAACTCATATGTCCATCTCTTCTTGAGTGCATCATGAAATTGATCCAACTTAATGACGCTTGTTTAGGGAAGGCTAAAATACCACTCCCTAGAACCACCACCTAATGATAGAGAAAATAACATCGTGTTGACATCCTCATGGTCGATACACTTAGGACCCAATGCCAATACAAGTTGTGAACATGTCTTCAACGATGGTGACATCATTGCCATGAAATGTAAGTATAAACTCATGGTATTTATATGGCAGAGGATAAGGATCATCAAGAAATCTATTGAATTAAAAGATGTGAGCTCCCAAGGCCTATTCATGGTTGGCAGAGAAGGATTATTAAGGAAGAGTTTCCTAGTAGTGGGGGTAGGTTGCCTAGTAGGGAAGGTGCTAATGTCAACACCCCTACTAGTAGCATCTCTAGTTCTAGGAGCTATGATTCTTTCAATAGGACTCTTTGGAGATTTAGAACCAGATGATTTGGTAGTCATAAGAAGAGGATGTATCTTGTTGTCAGAGAAATGACCTCCTCAAATAAGTTAGATTCCTTGATCTACGGGAAGGTAGAATCACTTCCTCCATGGAAACGGTGCCAAAAAAATCTCGACGAAATATAGCAGGACTTGGAGAGGTGCACCCTACAAGGCTAACACTAGACCAAGTGACAAAAATGGGTGATGCCCCACTATCACCATAGCCAAAACCCCCTTCTCTTTACATATTTTCACTACTCAGAAGAGTCCTAGTATGTGAGAAGGTCACCTAATGAATATTCTAAGGTTAGCATACAGGGTGAAACAATGAGGCCTTTATTGGGGAAATTAAAACATTAAATAAAATTATCAATCTAGGGTCGTAAGACTTAGAGACACAAGCGCGGGTAATGTAAGATCAGAGCGTCTAATCTAAACTAACATCTAAGAATTCTGAAATTTGTTCCTAAATTAAGTAAGAAATTTCTCTTCCTAGTTTGAAACTAATATATTGATAAGCAAAGGAATAACTCTAATCAAATAATGAATTAATTAAAACTTACTAAGAAATCAGGGAAAATAATGAACGATCTATTCAAATAAGTGTTACATGATTCAAAACAACTCAACATGTAAAAGATACAATTTATGCCTAAAACTAATGGTTCACACAACGCAATTTATTAAAAAACGGTCACTAATTCCATAAACTGCAAAATAAACAAATGATTAACTATGATAATTACTCTATTGAAATCACACAACTCACGCTTCTAAACTAGATTTTTCTAATTAACTAAATCAGAGCAATTCTGAGTACAAAATGCGCCCTGAATATAGAATGCGGTTGAGTACAAAATGTGGCTGAGTGTAGAATGCGGTCGAATGCAGAATAAGGCCGAGTATAGAATGAAACCAAGTGCTTACTCCAAAACTTGCAAAGTGAAACCAACAGCAATGCACTCGCTTCCCTCTACTCAAATCTACAAGACATAAATGAATCTAGAATACGAATTGAAGTGATGGAGTTCTGAAAACTATTTACCAAACAACTTGGAACGAAATATAAATCTATTGACTAAAACAAAACACACTTCCTAAAACTATTCTCAGGATCACACCATAAATCAAGAAGCAATTACATAATCTAAAATGCATAAATAAATTGAAAAAACAGTTAAATCCAATTCAAACCATTTGCAAGGAATAAAAATATAAAAGGAAAAATGAAATAAATACTAAAATTCACACCTACATAATCTAAATTAACACTACAAACACAATGGGTTCAGGCGGCCCTTCCTATCCATGTGTTGCAGTTAAAAGCTCAATTCAAAAAATGGACACCAAAGCTACAACAGCCTCATCATCCTTTATTCATCCAAAAACAAAAGTTTAATATATAACAACCTTGTAGTTGTGCTTCCTCTCCTACGTAGCTCCTCTATGTGTAACCTGCAACTCTTGTGTGTAACTCTCCTCTATGTAACTCTCCCTCTATATACTATGCTTTCACAATTTGAGATCCAAAACTCAAGGATCTGATCTTAGCCAAATGCCAACAAGATTACAAAATTGCATTTCAAATGATGTTATTGGAATTGGTTATGGCAAATTTGTCTTGGGAAATCTCATGATCCATGCATAGCATGATTGAGAATAGAATATTTGATTACAGCTCCATATAGCTTGAGAAAGAAACAAAATAAATCTTCAACTCCAAATATATGGAACCGTGGCTGACCCGAAACCATTAACCCAATGATTTTGTACTTAACTTTAGAATTCAGGCATTGACTCTGTACTTAAAAATTGCACTAACCATAACTTCTTCATGATGCTGAATTTTAACAAACAGTTTCTGGGTTACTAGAATGAGGGTACATTGAACAAGCTCCATGTCTCAGAATCACAAGATTCTTCTTAATTTGATCATAAATTGAGATTTTAATCTACAACCATTCTGTACTTAACCTATAGCAACTAGTTTAATTGACTTATGAAGAATTTCAGCAATGAATCCCTGCAGTAAATAAACTTGGCAAAACCATCATTAGCAAATCATAGAGAAGTCATCTCTAATCATTTAAAATTTTAAGAAAACTAATGATAATCAACCACAAAGTGTAAGATATGAATTGGTGACAACTTGGGGAATTATGATATGAAATGAGTTAAAAATATAGGAATTTAGGTTATGAATAATGGTATTGTAGGGTGGGAAAAATGGGCATATTCGAGGCCCAACATCCCCCCATGCATGTGGATTTGCATGTCCTTGTTGGGTCCCTATAATACTAGTGATTACCCCATTACTATTGTAGTTGTACCCCTTATTAATATTGTTGTGCCCCTATTGCCCCCATATTGTTATTACTGTGCCCCATAGAATCCCTCTATTGTTATTTTTGTGGCTTTATATTATTATTGTTAGGTCGGCTAGGTTATATTGTGACTCCTTAGACTCCTATATATAGAAAGGAGGTTTTGTCATTTGAATCATCCAAGAATTATTCATGTAATGTAAAGGAGGTTTCCCCCTCGAAGAGGTTGAATTCTAAGGAGTTGATCTATCTTTTCTATCTTGTCTTGAGCTGGTTCATAACATTTGGTATCAGAGCTTTCGATTCTAGGGTTTCGCTGCTCCAAACAGGTCATCGTGGAATTTTCGCAATAACTTTTTTCCTGCAACGTTTTAGAAGCTAAAAAAAAACCCATTTGAGAAGACATCGCGCTGAATCTTGGGTCCGAATTTCAGAGCGTTTTACACTATATTTGCATAGAAATGATCTGAGGAAGTTGGTCTTTTGCAAACTCCTGAATTGCATTACAAACAGGTGACCTGGGGAAACTCATCATAACTTTTTCTCTGAGCATTCGATTGAAATTTCGTAAGAAGGTGCAGAAAGAGGATGGACTGTAGTTTCTTGTATATATTTTTTAGAGCCAAAAGACGAAACAGGGACTCGTGGCACATCGTACAAGTTCGCCCTACTGAAATAGTCCATAATCGGGTCACTGTGGGAGATTTCGCATAACTCTTCCTTGGAGAATCCAATTTGGATCAAACTAGTGGCATTGGAAAGAGGACATAGAGGGCTTCTGTGGGTCACAATTTCAGAACTTGATGATTTGAATGTATAGAGATACATCAGAGGCAATATCGAGCTCCTACAAAGTGAAAAAAGGTGTGTAGATTCTTTTAAATTTTTGCTTAAGATTGGTTTGAAATTTATTTTGAAGGAATTCAAAGGGCATAGTAGAGCATTATTATCGGTAACTGATGCCCCGAGGAAAGAAAATGCAAACACCTAGTAAGGAACCTGAAAGCTCTTGCATGACTCATGAAGAAGAGGAAGAATTGCTACATGATATATCAAAATTGCAAGACCAAGTGCAAAAAATGTCAGCCTCACTAAAGCTAACAGAAGCTAAGATAAATGGCATGGAATCTAAGATAAAGGGCGTGGAAGCTAAGATGGACGATTGGAAGACAGATTTGAAGACAAACATGGACGATTTGAAGACAGACATGGACGAATTGAAGGTAAATATGAATAAGTTGCTACAAGAAATGGTCACTAAGGGTGAAAGGGTAGTAAAGGAAACTCATGATGAGAACAAAAGAAATGTTAATCATGATTCCATAGACTCCAATGTTGGATCGACCACCATATTCCAAAAATCGATATGAGGAAGTTGATGGCAAGGATCCCGCAACATGGATATTACAGATGGAGCAATTTTTCGATCTCAATAATGTGCAAAACACACAAAAGGTACGTATGGCAACTTTATATTTGGAACCAAATCAGTTTGTATGGTATCAATGGCTTTTCTCTCGTAAACAATTTATCACTTGGGCAATTTTTACGGAAGAATTGATAGCACATTATGAGGATACAAAAAGCAACACTTTTTTTAGCCAATTGATAAGTCTCAAACAAAAGGGTTCAATAATGGAGCACATTGAGGAGTTCCAAAAATTGAACATAAGGGTAAAAGATATTCCAGAGGAGCATAGGATTGATGTGTTCATAGGGTCTTTAAAGGATAATATCCAACATGATGTTCGCCTTTGGGAACCTGATTCATTAGAGAAGGCATTCAGGTTAGCAAGAAAAATGGAAAGAAAAATTATGGAAACCAAGAAGCATACCACTCACAACTATAAAGATGGAAGTGTTGTCCCTAGTCTTCCACAACCTATAAGGTTGACACCACAACAATTGGAAGAAAAAAGAGCAAAAGGGATTTGTTACAGTTGTGATAGCAAATACACTAAAGGTCATAAGTGTGCTGAGAAGAAATTATTCTACATAGATTGTGAAGAGGAAGAAGAAAAGGAGCGAGAAAGGTCAAAAGAAGAGGATATACTCTAGGAACAAAGCCTAGATGAAGAACAAATGAATCCGACCATATCTTGTAATGCATTGGCGGGAATGACCACTCCTCAAACCATCAAGATAGAAGGACAAATCAAGAAGAAAAAGGTAATAGTGTTGATTGATTCAGGAAGCACCCACAATTTTATTCATTGTAAGGTAGCAAAAGAATTGAATTGCTTCCTATATACAGCACCAGAGTGTCAAGTGATGATTGCAAATGAGGAACAATAAATTGCTCTGGAAAGTGCCATAATATCAAGCTATCCATGGGAGAATATGTATTGACTAGCCCAATGCTTTCATTCCAATGGGAGGTGCTGATGTTGTACTAGGAGTCCAATGGCTACAATCCTTGGGTACAATAGCTTTTAATTTTCAGGAACATTTCATGAAATTTTCTGTGGAAGGAAAGGAATTTGAATTAAGGGGTATTGCAGGGAAATTGAGAAAGATAATAATCTCTAACGGTATGACAAAGCTTATAAAAAAGGAACAAAGAGGTGTAATTGCACAATTATGTTCACTAGATGTTTCCACATTGGAATCATCTATTTCTCCAGATCTCCCAAAAAAGTCTTGGACCAATCTTCCAAGGTATTAGACTTCCCAAAGGCTCTCCCACCTATTCGTGATCATGACTCATGCTATTCATTGATTCCAGGAAGGTTCTCCAAACATCAGGCCTACAGATATTCCCTATGCCCAAAAGAGTGAAATTGAATGTATGGTTGCCAAAAAATGCTAGAGGCTGGTATAATTCAACCGAGTCAAAGTTCTTTCTCTGCTCTAGTAGTATTAGTGCACAAGAAGGATGGATCATGGCACATGTCTCCGGATTATAGGGAGCTTAACAAGCTCACTATTAAATATAAGTTTCCCATTCCTATAATTGATGAAGTATTGGATGAATTGCATGGATCCATTTACTTCACCAAGTTGGATCTTCGTTCACGATATCACCAAATCAGAATGAAAACTGAAGACATTCCAAAAACAACATTTAGAACTCATGAGGGTCATTATGAATTTTTGGTCATGCCTTTTGGCC
>APFE030537948.1:18546-47318 GCA_000404065.3 Pinus taeda | reverse complement strand
AAGTCATTTACAAAACTTTACGACCCTTTCTAAATGCATGAAAGGGTCTATAAATACTACTAAGCTAAAAAAATCTATCAAACAAAATCCTACTAAATTGGTATCAGTAAGTGCGATCTATTTCTCTGGGGCGATCTGGCAGTCGGCGATGTGAGTCATGACTCAAGTTGTTTGCCCTTAAACCTGAGCTAACTTATCGCAAGCATCGACTCCACTTCTAGCAGTTTGTTGAGGCGCAAACTGAATTGGGCGGCGAAAGTGGAATCCTGAATGTTGGGTATAATATACCCGACAACATCCGTAAGGAATTTTAAGGCGGCTCTTTGGCTGTATGGCTTGATCAAGAAGAACCAATAAGCATCGCATGTCAAACTGTTGATTCCAGCAATTATCTTGCGTTTTTCTCCAGCTCCGGGTAGCATGAGTGCTCCAACATATTTGTCGCTGTTAATTGACTTGGAGTACATTGAGAAATCATATTAGAAAAATAAAGTGTATTATTTACTAATTCAACCAAATTTCTAGTGGTTGTTTTGCATCTGGAAGTTGCTCTTTCTGCCTTCATTAGTTGCATTACCATTCTGTGAATAATATTTCTTTGTGCTATTCCAGAATTCTCGGTAGATTAGTTGCCCGGCCTATATCAGAATCCTGCCATTATATAAAGTTTGTCAGTGTTTCTTCGGCCTGATCCAAATCGGTCCTTGCTTTTTCTACCTTTTCGCTTATGGATGCTACCAACTCGCACAATGGTTCTGCTTGTGTAATCTGCTGACATAGTAGCTTAATCTGATTAATCAATGCCTTATTTAACCAAAGCGCTTCTGCTTTGAATTCGTCTACCTGAGGGAGCTTTTTCATTTGCTCAATTTGAGTGGTCAATTGAGCGATTTGTTCATCTTTTGCTTTCATTGTTCCCTTAGTTGATATTCTTAATTGCTCCAGTGCCGCCGAGAGCTCCTTTTTCCTTTGGATTGCGCCTTCATCAATCCTCTACTTTTGCTCTTGTAATTGCTTGGTCAGCTGATTATTGTTCTGTTCCTGCACTAGCAATTCTTGCTCCGCCTGCTCTGCCTTCTGCTGAACTTCTGATAATTTCGCCTGTAGCGAAGAGATGTCTTGGTCCTTGGTCTTCAATAAACTACTTACCTCTGATGCTTTATCAATGGCTGCTGCTGAATATGCTCTAGCGAATTGCGATAGCTTGGTTAAGTCATCGGAGGGGTCTAATTCCTCTTTCCATACAACATTGCCCGTTACTGTCAATTCAGGGAATGGGGAAGGTTGATCAGCTCTTCTCCTATTCCTCTGTCGCTTTACAACAGCTTTATGCTTAGGCCTATAAAATACATCCAAAGGGAGAATCTCTTCAATTTGCAAAATGATTTCTCCCGTTGGATCTTTAGGAATTATCTCTATTTCTTTTGATTTGGGTAGGCCGCTGGTTTCGCCCGAAACCGGTTTCGATGTCGCTTCTTGCGTGTCGCCTTCTTTAGAAACCTCATCATCTTTCGAGCACTCTAGGTTGCTGATAATTGTACTGAATTGCTGCCATTGCTGTAGCAAATTCGGATCAACCAGTATATCATTATTGTTTTTAGAGCTGCTCTCTTCTTGGGCTTTCGCCTGGGTTTCTTGTCGCTGCACATTTTCCTGGATTACTTCCTGCCACTGGCTATGCACTTCCTCCTACTACTTTGATGTAGTAGGAGGTGGCGTGTTACTTTGATGTTCAGGCTCGCTTGATCTGGTGGTCGTCGGAACAGTCGCTAACAGGTCTAGAGGAAGAGTTTGCAACCTCTGTTCTCTAATTATGTTAAATTCGACTAGCCCTTCATCGTTATACACATTTATAGCAAGCGACTTAACTTCATACAGTAATTTGGCCGATGCAAACAAATCCTCGAATCTATCTTCTTTATGCTCGACCTTGGCCAATTTGGCCTAGTCGAGCACATTATAAGCGATCTTCCTCGGATCATACTACCTACTTGGCAGAGTAGCGAGAGTGAGCAAATTCATCTTCCCAGCTTCCTTCTCTGCATGTTTAATATCATGCAGGGTATAAATGCCAATCCGTAAGCGAAAAGAAGGCCAAACATGCTTTTTCGCTCTTTTCAGGGTCTGAGTAACCCCTTCAGCATTGATTTGATAAGCTACTTCCCTGGCAAGTAACTTATCGGGGATGTAAAGTGGAAGCACATGCGGCATGGCCTGACTGCCAAAAACTCTGATGTAGGTGAATTTCTCCTCCCCAAACCAGCTTGCTACTGCAGTCAAATCTACCCCTGCTTGCTCAGAAATCTTTGGGGTAGGTTTATCAAAAATGGAATAATGAATTGGCAACATAAAACCATTGCAGATTTGATAAAGATGGTGCTTATAATTAGTCTTCCATAATTTTTGATAATATATGTGAATGGGTGTGGGGTCTTGCGGCGTCCACCTCCATCTCAGTACAGGAAATTCAGAATTAAAACACAACACATCCATCACATAAGCACTATAATAGAATGGCGGAATAACCCTTTCTGTGACGCGGTAGTTAGACCTGAAATCGAGGATGGCTTTGGCTAAGTTGTCGGATAATATAACCGCCCAATCCATAATTTTGCCACTACATGCCACCTCCATTAAGGGGACCATTTCTATGGTAAAATTGGCAGAGTCATGCAATCCCCATAGTCTGCACATCATAATTCCAACATAGCAGTAAGGAGAACACAGGGAGTCAACTGAGTACTTACCCGAGGTTTCATGCTTGTGTTTCGCTGGGTTCTGTCTCCAGCCTTGAATTGGTTCAGACTCCGTCTCGTTCTCTTCTCGAAATTTCTCCAAAAGTGCTGCATTGTATTTTTTCTCTTCTACGGTAGGTGATACATTAGCCTTAGATCTTCGGCTCAAAAAGAACCGAAAATCCTCTCGTCCGCAGTGCTAAATAATCTGTTGATAATTGGGAGCTCTTGGATTGCCCATGTTACCACATCCTTTTATGGGAGAATTTGCTCCTGGGCCACTATTCTGTGCAAAAAGGAGTCGGCCAAGTCTTTTAAATTGACGTCGGATTTACTGGTATTATCGCATGAGATTTCTATCTTGGTCACCTTCGTCTCTTCTGCTTCAATCAAATTGTACGTCCCTTGCTAAGTGGTCCTGGTAAGTCCCAAGCACGTTGTGTTTGATATAAGCCCTTTGTTCTTACCGCTAGGATCAACTATAGCATGCCCCGCGGCTGGCGAAGCAGTAGGCATTGTGGTCTTCTTGGACTTCTTTCCCATCCCACTTTCTTCTGTCTCTATGGAAGAATCCTGCATAGAGCGAAAGATAGGCGTAATACAGGCAACAATAACATGAATTGAACAGAATGAAGTATATATATCTGGATGCATTCATAGCGACCAATTGACTTAAGGTGGCTTTTGGATCAAATCCGTGGATGGATCGCAAGCTTGTTGTTCTCATTAAATGGTCGTTATGGCCTGTCAATCTCATTAATTCCAGTCGCTTCGATTAATGGCCGAATGATTCATTTGAAGCATGCCTTGGGCGATTTGGCGATTTGAACGCGGATGAGCGGCTTTTCAAAGGATATTGCCTTAATTACAAATAAATCATATTAAACTGCCACTTATGACTTTTTCTTTGAAAATTGCGCTTTTTTCCCTTTTTGCAATCGGGCAACGGGGAAATGCTAAGTTATTACATTGGTCTCATTTGGAATCCACGGTCGCCGATAGCGATATCGCATCGCGTCAGGAATAGCTAGCAAGGTCATTTAGAATGAGGGCATGGTGAGTCGCCGATTGACAATAGTGATATCGCATCGCATTGGGAGAGGGGGAGCTTATTTGTACTTTATGTGTTATCGCCGATCGCCGATTTTCGATTTCGCATCACATCAAAGCAAGGGTTGTTACTTATGTTACTTTATGCTTTTGCCGATATCTGATAGCGATTTCGCATCGGCAAAAACCAAGCTGTCCATTAAGTTGTGCTTTCTTTGTCATTGCGATATGTGATCTTGCGATCGCTTTATCGCAATGATAAAGATAAATCATTTTATGTTGGGGTTTTTTGATCGGCCCTTTAATAATGTTTCCTTTTACTCGAGCCTTTTTTGAAATAGAACTCTAAATTGATACCAATTTGAAACAAAAATTAAAAGGGACCCACTTCACATTATATTTTTAGAATAGTAATGATATGAAATGGGGGGTTGTTGTATGGCACAACAATTGGCGATTCGCTAGAAGAAACAGTTATCTCTGCAAAGTATAGAAATACTTAAACTTTTTCAAAATAGAAATTTTATTCAAAAGAGGAAATTCTAATATAACTAGGTATAGTTGTATTCTAGACAAAACAAAACTTTCTTCGCTAATTTCCTCTTTTGTTAAAATAAAGACATTCTGGATTCTAAATTGGCGTTTGTTGGTTGATATTGATAAAACAGAGAACTTTTTTCCAAATCAGCTAGTAAAATTAACTCTTTTGTCACAGGTAGAGCCTCTGCTGCCAGCAAACGTCCATAGTTTCGGCAGGGATACCTTTAAACCATATCATTGTCTACTGTCCCATTCATTTCAGATCTTGATTAACAGAATGAAGTCAAAATATGTTTTTTCACATTTTGTATTTGTTTTCATTTTCTTCTATTTTTGTAATATAAAATGTCATTTCCCTGGTGTGGTGGCTAGTTAAGTGACAATGCCATTCACTGGTAGTAATCTAACCGAACAAGCTGGCTCGTGATGAGACCCCTTGTCTTACAATTGAAGCCATTACCCTGTTTTGGTATGCAGTATTGGTAATGTCGGCTAAAATATTTCCCTATGAACATGGTAAGCAGGCTTGTAATAAGACCTCTTATCTTTTATATCCAGTATTCTTGGAATTACATTCTAAGTAATCACAAGCTTTGGTGAGTGGGATAGACAATTTCCTCGTTAAGAGGAGATGGATGACAAGGTAAGAGTTGGAGATGCTGAAATTGGATTAGTTTCTATTTTGATATTGATAACCTTCTTGTGACCAATTTGGAAATCTAAAAAGATTTACAATATTTATAAACTTTGAGAGGGGTTCACTAAGATTCCAGTTTAGTTTCAGAATGCAATTATATCTAATTTCCTATAAATCATTCCTTTTGTTTAAGACTTCTATTATTTTAAAAGTAAATATCACACTACTTGTTTTGAACAACTCTTTAAGTACAGAAAAAGTCAATAGAAGATACCTCACAGCTTTATTTTCTAATGCTCCTACAAACTACAAAAATGC
Organism: Pinus taeda; assembly: GCA_000404065.3. Lineage (NCBI taxonomy): Eukaryota > Viridiplantae > Streptophyta > Pinopsida > Pinales > Pinaceae > Pinus > Pinus taeda. Next base: position 42,038 of record APFE030537948.1, on the reverse strand, counting down.
TATTAAAAGGAGAAGGGGTTACCTCCTCAATTGAAGAATTTCTTTAAGATAAGGCTATTAACAGGGAGAGAATCTCTCAACCCTGATAAATCTTGTAATATAAAGGTCGAATGGCCTATATTTTCATATATCTGAAATGGTCCAAGCCACATCTTCTGGAACTTGGTGTGTTTTCCCTTATCTTCATGGGCTTTGTCCCATTTCAGAACTAAATCACCGACTTGAAATTGTTTGGGACCGGATGAAAGTGAATCAAATGATGACTTGATGATCTGTTGATGTTTCGCATGAGTGACATTGGCTTTTTCTCTTTCTTCTTCTAATTTTAGAATTTGGTCATGTCTAAGTTGTAAAGAAGAAGAAGGGCTTTCTTCAATAAATTGAACTAGGGCTAGAGAAGGGAGGACAAGATTTGTTGGTAGCACTGCTTCTTTTCCATACACAAGTTTAAACGGAGAAGAACCTATAGAAGCTTTTTGCGTTATCCTATCAGCCCATAATGCCAATATTAAAGATTTATGCCAGTTCTTATGATTCTGTTCGATAGTTCGCTTAATAATTTTAATCAGATTTTTGTTTGTAGATTCTGCTAAACCATTGCCCTGGGGATAATAATTAGCAGAGTATTTGAGTTTAAATCCTCTTTTAATTGCGAAATCAAACATAGCATTGCCTGAAAAGTAAGATGCATTATAAAAAACAAGAGCATTCGGGGACACCAAACCTGGTAATGATGAATTGGTCTATGAATTCAATAATAGCTTCAGAATTTGTTGTCTTTAAAGGAATTGCTTCAACCCACTTGGTAAAGTAATCAGTAGCGGTAAGGATATACTTATGCTGTTTGGAAGAATGTGGGGTAATTTCTCCAATGATGTCCAATCCCCATTGCTTAGATGGTTGTTCAATGTTGACCGGTTGAAAGGGAAGGCTGATTTCCTTTGTCTTCCACTAGAAGTTTGGCAATTTCGGCATTTCCTTACATATTCATGAGCGTCTCTAAACAAAGTGGGCCAATAATATCCAGCATGGATGACTTTGTGAGCTATTGTATCAGCTCCAAAGTGGCCTCCTGCTGGTCCATCATGTAATTCCTGCAAAACCTTTTGTGCTTCAGGATTTTCAAGGCATCTCAATAAAATTGAATCATAATTTTGCCTAAAACGCACATCATCAATAATGGTAAATTTTTTTGCTTTTAATATTATGGTCATTTTGCTTTTGTAAGACAAGTTGGGAGGTGCATATCCATTTTTCAAATAAAATATTAAATCAACATATTGTGATTCAGAGTCAACGATACTTATCTGGTTGATCGCTTCAAATTGATCTGTATCACTTGACTCTGGAATGTTGGATACTCCTGCCAACAACCTGCAAAAACCTTGGCCTCTAACAATCTTTTCTGGCTTGATTTCTAGGTCGTATTCTTGAAGTGTTGTTACCTAGTTTTCCCTTTTTTCTCTGAATTCTCTTTGGATTAATAGTTTCCTTACTGAAGGGAAAGGAACTATAACTTTTGTATGGGCTTTTAAAAGGAAGGGTCTATAATGTTTAACAGCTTTATATACAGCAAAGGCTTGTTTTTCTACTTCGGAGTAGTTTAGTTCAGCACCCTGAAGATTTGAACTATAGAATGAAATGGTTGCTTCCAAATTGTGATTGTTGATCTGTGTGAGTACTGCAGCATAAGAGAAATCAGATGCGATGGTATACAATGTAAAATGAATAGAAAAATTAGGGGTATTTAGAGCGGGGGCATTGATTATTGATTGTTTGATTAATTCAAACGCTTCCTTTTCTGTCGATCCCCATTTAAAGACTGATTTTTTCTTAATCATAGTTTGAAGTGGCAAAATGATTTGAGAAAAGTCTGGAACGAATCTCTTAACAAAATTGATTTGGCCTAAAAATGAATGCATGGATTTCTTATTGTGAGGAAAAGGGATTTCATAGATTTCTTTAATCCTATCCGGATCAATATAAATGCCATCCTTTGAAACAATAAAGCCTAGGAGCTTGCCTTGATCAAGAGCGAAAAAGGATTTTTTAGGGTTAAGAGAAATACCATATTTTTTACAACGTTGAAAGATTTGATTTAAATGATGCAAGTGATTGGATCTCTCTTTAGAAAATATAGTAATATCATCTAAGTAGACGACTACTGTTTTGTTAATTAACCCTTTTAACGTGATATGCATTGCTCTTTGAAAAGTGGCTCCTACATTAATAAGTCCGAAAGGAATTTTCTGATATGCATACGTTCCTCATTTTGTTCTGAATGTGGTTTTGAGTCGGTCATCAGGATGGACCAAAATTTGATTATATCCTGAAAAACCATCCAAAAAGGACATTAACTCTGAGCCTGCCACTGATTGGAGTATCTGCTCCATAGTGGGTAATGGGAAGTTATCTTTTAAACTCGGCTTATTTAAATTTCTGAAATCAATACAAATCCTTATGTCACCATTTTTCTTTCTGACTAGTACCATATTGGAGACCTAGTTTGAGTGCCGGACGGGAAAAATAATCTTAGCTTTCAAGAGTTTATTGAGTTCCGATTTTATTTGGCTCTCTAATTTTGGATGTATTTTCCTCATCTTTTGTTGAACTGGTTTCTGTTCGGGAAGCATCGGAATAGTGTGCTGGATAATGGATGTATCATAAATTTTTAGATCGTCATATTTCCAAGCAAAAACATGTTTATTTTTGGGTAACAGTCTAATTAATGCTTCCTTTTCCTCCATGGAAAGTCCTAATCCTAAATTAAGGTTTTGAGGAGTTTGTTCAGTGCCAAGGTTTATCAATTCAAACCTTAAGGTAGAGCTTTGGAGCTTCGTATTAGACACAGGTTTAAACCTGTCTTTAATATCGTAAAGATCCTCAAGCTTCACCACAAGCTTTGGGATTGAGTTTTCTTCATGTTTATCTCTCATTTGAATATCGTGTTCGTCTTCCTCAATGATTTGATTATCATAGAATTTTTCGGAGGTTAAAAACTGTAAAATGTCTTCATCGTGGTTGAATACTCTCCAATTAGTTACATTGTCAGGAATTGATGGCCTAAAAAGCAATTCTACTGAAAATCTATCTGGGCTATAGTCTTCGGAAGGGAGGGGCTTGGAAGCAACATTGGCTAGCAAGTCGGCTACTGAATTTTGAGACCTGGGAATGGAAGAAATATTGAATGCTAAAAAGTGGGAGGTGAGCTCTTGTACTAGCGATTGATAATGTTTGAGATGGTCGAAAGGCAATGAATTGTATTCCTTACCTGTTTAAACAATAATCTCAGAATCTTCCAAACACTTTCAAGTATTGGACTTTGAGGCCAATCGCTTTATATAATCCTTGGACTAATGCTTCGTACTCAGCTGTGTTATTGGTGCATTCAAAACTCTAGCCTGCAGGACAACATTTGTTTTTTCTCCTTGTGGGCTAACCAAAATACATCCTGCTCCTGATCCTTCACTAGACTTGGATCCATCAAAATATAAAGACCAAAATAAAGAATTATCTACAATCTTACTTACAAAATTCTCAGTAACATTAACACATTTAGACCTGTCACTCTGCGAAAAGTTTTCAATTTGTGATGTGAAATTGTTTACCGAGAAAGGAGATGGCTGGGCAATATAATTGCCGAAAAATGACTCAGAAGAATAATTTCCTAAGATATTGTTGTTGAACGCAATTGGTTGATTTTCTTGTTCAAATTCTGTAACAGTGTAGGTCATATGTTTCTCCCGATCGATCTTTATTTGATTGGGCTTGCCCTTATAGGGGAGCCACATGTGGGACCAATCGGTGGAAATATACCCATGGAGCTTTTCTGACCAATCCCTGCTTAAAATCAACCCATAGAACTCACGTATATCGGCGACTAGGATATCAATCCTTTGGACTATGCGTGGATCCGTCGATAACCTGATTGTAATGGAGTTTATTTCCCCTAAAACTTGAACTTTAGTTCTATCTAACTACACAATGTGAATTGAAGATTTATGGGGTTCTATGTTCAGTTTAGAACAAACTGAAGCAAGCATTATATTAGATGATGTCCCAGAGTCAATTAAGCAGTTATGTAGATTTCGATTGTAAATTTCATATGTTAAGAGGAAAGGAGGAGTATGGGAATTTGATCTATCTCCGATCATAATTGTATCAGTTGCCTCAACTCTACCAGAAGGTGGTTTTCCTGAATCGCTTGCAGCTTTAGTACTGGGAAGAGGTGAAGAAGGAACTGCATTAAGTTCTTTGAGAAGTAATTTTTGTTGATACTTTAATTTACTAAGCTCAAACATGGTGATGTTTGCCTTAGTTTTCTTCATGTCATCAACAATATTATAGTCCATCGAATCAGATACTACCAATGTCTTAGATGACGAAGGTATATTGGAGGATGACGGTTGATTTTGAGGTACTGTTGCAGCTGGCTTCCTTGTGGGTACCTTTTCCTTTGTAGTATTGGTACCAGCACTACTTTTCTTTGAATTGGCTTGAACAAGTTTAGGAGTACATTTACTCCTAGTAGTCACAGGAAAGGCTTCTTGTTCAGCGTCAGTATCAGAATTAGGCAATATAAAGTCCCACATCCCATGGCATTCAACGACTTCCTCTTCTTCGCTTCTTCTTCTTCTTCCTCAGGATCTGAATCTGCATAAGATATAACATTTGGAGGCTTGGACTCAGGTTTTTTGAAATTCCTATAAGGTTTCTTTGTTGAGGACTCTGCTACTTGTTTCTTAATCTCAACCATTTCGTTTGACATGGTTTTAAGGACTTTTTGAAGGCCCTCCATATCATATGGATCCTTAGTGATCTTTTTCTTCGAATCATCCTTAAAGGACACTTTTTTGGATTTTCATTCCTCTAGAGCAGTTTTCTTTTCCAAGGCGATTACACTTTTTTCGACAGCGAGGGCTTCTTTCATGTTTTCGGCCAATGTAGGTTGTTTAGCCCTATCCACAAAAATGGCTATGTTTGAGGGTAAGGCTATAATATACCACTCACTTCTAACTTGTTCACTTGGCTTATCATCGGTAGGGATTTTGTTCAAGAGTTTGTTAAATAGGGAGTTAGACTCCTTAATGGGTTCTCTTGACTCGATCCTTAGATTAGAAAGGTCATGGACGAGTGTAGCCAAGGATCTATCATCGCCGTATTTGGTAAGAAACTATTCCTGAAAGATATTCCAACTAGTGATGGATCCAACAAGGAAAAATACCAGGATCCTGCTGATCCTTGTAATGTATAAGGGAACAATCTGACTACCACATCTTCTTCTGTTACTCCCTTCAAATTGACTGACAACATAAAATTATTTATGTGTTCTTCTCCTGACGTTCTAGCATCTGGATTGAACTTTGGCAACCATTTCTCAGGGTAATCGGGTAATGGATGTAAAGGCGCAGGCATGGTGACTGCACCAGGACTTCTCCATGGTCTTTGAGCCATTTTAGGAGTACCAGTGATTGCTTGTGGTTTTCCAGGTGCTTGAGGTGGAGGTGGAAATGAAGACTGAAAAGATTGTGATGTTGGAGGTGAAGTCCCTGGGTGAAAAAAAATATGTAGTGGTGAAGTGGGTGTTTGACTTCGCACAGGTGATGATGAAATGGAAGATGATGGAGAAAAGGTTTCACTACCAGAACCTTCAGCGCTCTTTTTAATCCTTTTCCTTTCGGGCAAAGGAAACTCAGGTGGTTCAATACCTAGTTTTTCACTTTGAAGTCTGGTAAGGTGAGAAGGTAAGTGGAATTGTGAAGTCTGACTGCCTTGTGATACTTCAAATCTAGGCGGTGAAATCGAGAAGCCTTGAAATTTCTGGATGATAGATTGAACTTTAGGGGAATCTAGACTTAAGTGTTTTGAAGTATGATGAAGTTGAGCAGTAGTGGTTGATTCTTCCTCGTCTTGTCTGGATACTGATAATTCAGGATGCAAATGAGAGGTCCGAGGAGAGGCGGAGGGTGAGTTACTCTTTGAATGGTCTATATTTTTTGCCTTACTCGCCATTCATAGCGAGTGGCCCTCCTTCTAGCACCAGAAATGTTGATGCCTCAAAAATCGCTGCAACAACATTGGGGGATAACCACCCGGTCCGGACCTTAATACAGCTCCTTTTCTGTTTGGGATGGTGGCTCCGACTGGATATAACGGGACCAGTTTCCCGATAATGAATAAAAGGGGTGGATGAGTGATGGGTTGTTTGTTCTAATGATAGGCGAATAACTTAAACTATCAACAAAATAAGAGAACTAATACTAATCTTGGGAACCATTATTCTTTGTAAATGCAGCGTTTAAGGATCTTTGTCTATTGACAGGCATGTAGATGACTCTGTAAAATAAACATAGATATTCATTCATTCAAGGATTACTTTATCTAAATAGTTAAACAAAGTGATTAACACAAGATTACTGCATTTACCATTTATATCACCGATACATACATGATTGGAAGAAAAGCATACTATAAACAGCCAATAGTGGAATGCATAAAGGACGCTGTTAAAACACACACACACACACACACAGATATATATATATATTATATATATATATATATATATGCGATAATAGAAAAAGTGATCAAATTACAATTCTTATAAAAAGAATGAGTACAGACATAGATAATAGTACCATATGAGCTGCTAATCAATCCCAATATCAATCGCTATTTGAGATTCTTCCTTCAACGCAGAAATGCTTTCAAACAAAGACAGTAGTGCACATTTGTATAAAAACTTTCCTTATCAAAATCAGAATGATTGGTCCAGTTTCATAAAAGAATATCCTAAAGTACAATAGTGCAACTTCAGGGTTTAAGTCATATACAAAACTTTACGACCCTTTATAAATGCATGAAAGGGTCTATAAATACTACTAAACTAAAAATATCTATGAAAACAAAATCCTACTTAATTGGCATCAATTAATGATATCTATCTTCTTGAGAGCGATCTGGCAGTCGGCGATGTGAATCATGACTCAGGCTGTTTGCCTTTAAACCTGAGTTGGCTTATCGCAAGCATTGGCTCCACTTCGGGTGGTCTGTTGAGGCGCGAACTGAGTTGGGCAGCAAAGGTGGCATCCTGAATATCGGGGATAATATACCCGATCACATCTGTGAGGCATTTGAGGGCGGCTCTCTGGCTGTGCGGCTTCACTAAAAAGAACCAATAAGCATCCCATGTCAAACTGTTGATTCCCGCAATTAACCTTCCATTTTTCTCCAGCTCTGGGTAACATGACTGCTCCAACATCTTCGTTGCTGTTAATTGGGCTGGAGTACATTGAGAAATCATGTTAGACAAGTAAAGAGTATTATTAACCAATTCAACCAGATTACTAGTGGTTGTCTTGCATCTTAAAATCGCTCTTTCTGCCTTCATTAACTGAGATTGCCATTCTGTAAATAATATTTTTTTGTGTGATTCTAGGATCCTTGGTAGGTTAGCTACCTGTCCCTGATCGGAATCTTGCCATTCCAGAAAATTTGTCAATGTTTTTTCGGCTTGATCCAAATCTGTCCTTGCCTTTTCTACTTTTTCACTTATGGATGCCACTAAGTCACACAATGGTTCTGCCTGGGTGATTTGCTGACACAAAAGCTTCATCTGATTTATCAATCCTTTGTTTAATTGAAATGCCTCTGCTTTAAACTCATTTATCTGGGGGAGCTTCTTTGTTTGCTCAAGTTGAGCTGATAATTGAGCAATCTGCTCATCTTTGGATTTCAACATTTGCTCAGTTGATGCTTTTAGTTGCGCCAATGCCTCCGATAGCTCCTTTTGCTTTTGGACTGCACTGTCGTCAATCCTTTGTTTTTCTTCCCGCAATTGCTTAGTCAGCTGATTGTTTATTTGTTGTTGTACTAGCAATTTCTATTCTGCCTGCTCTACCTTTTGCTGCGCTTTCGATAATTGTGCCTATAGCGAAAAGATATCCTGATCTTTTGTCTTCAATAAACTGCTCACCTCCGATGCTTTGTCTATTTTCGTTGCCGAATAAGCTCCAACATATTGCAATAGCTTTGTCAAATCATCAAAGGGATCAAATTCCTCTTTCCATAGCACATTGCCCGTTACTGTTTGTTCTGGGAATAAAGAAGGTTGATCAATCCTTCTCCTCTTCCTCTTTCGTTTCACTACATCTCTATGCCTTGGGCTATAGAAGACGTCCAAGGGAGGAATCTCTTCAATCTGCAAAATGACTTCGCCGGAAGGATCCTTTGGGATTATTTTCGTTTCTTTTGATTTGGGTGGGTCGTTGGTTTCACCTGAAACCTGCTTTGAAGTCGCCTCTTGTTTATTGACTTCTTTTGAAGTCTCTTCATCTTTAGAGCATTCCAGATTGTCGATAATCGAATTAAATTGCTGCCATTCCTGCAGCAATTTCGGATCAATCTGTGTATCTTTATTTACATTTAAACTGCTCTGTTCTTGCTCTTTCGCCTGGGTCTCTTCTTGTCTTTGTTCATGCACTTCCTCCTGTTGCTTTGATCTAATAGGTGGTTCTTTATCAAGTCGCTGCTCAGGCTCGCTTGATTCTATTGTTGGAGTCGTCGCTAACAGGTCTAGAGGCAGAGTTTTCAACCTCTGCTCTCTAAGTCTGTTGAATTCGACTAGCCCTTCATCTTTGTATTCAATAATGGCGAGCGACTTAGCTTGATACATTAACTCGGCCGATTCAAACAAGTCCTCAAATCTGTCTTATTTATGCTCGAACTTGGTCAATTTGGCCTGGTGAAGTGCATTATAGGCGACTTTGTTTGGATCGAATCGCCTGCTCGGTAGAGTTGCCACAGTTAGTGAATTTATTTTCTCAGCTTCTTTCTCTCCATGTTTGAAATCATGCAAAGTGTAGATACAAATTCTCAAAGAAAAAGAGGGCCAAACATGCTTCTTAGCTTTCTTCAGAGTTTGTGTAACCCCATCGGCGATGATCTGATAGGCTATTTCCCTGGCCAGTAGTTTATCAGGGATGTATAGAGGAAGAACGTGGGGTTTAGCTTGACTGCCAAAAACTCTAATATAAGTGAACTTTTCCTCCTCGAACCAACTCCCTATGGAAGTTAAATCAATCCCTGCTTGGTAGGAAATCTTAGGGGCAGGCTTATTGAAAATAGAATAATGAATGGGCAACATGAAACCATTGCAGATTTGATACAAATGGTGTTTGTAGTTGGTCTTCCACGACTTTTGATGGTATATGTGGACAGGTGCGGGGTCTTGCGACGTCCACCTCCATCCAAGCACAGGAAATTCAGAATTAAAACACAAGACATCTAATACATAGGCACTGTAGTAAAATGGGGGAATGAACCTTTCAGTGACGCGGGAGTTGAATCTATACTCAAGAATTGCGGATGCTAACTTATCGGACAGTATATCTGCCCAATCCATTATTTCACCACTACATGCCACCTCCATTAAGGGGACCATTTCTATGGTAAAATTGGTCGAATCATGTAATCCCCACAATCTGCACATCATTATCCCAGCATAGCAATAAGGAGAGCATAGAGAATCAACCGAGTACTTACCCGAAGATTCGTGCTTGTGCTTTGCTAGATTTTGTCTCCAACCTCAAATGGGTTCGGATTCAGTCTCATTCTCAACTCAGAATTTCTCCAAGAATGTCGTGTTATATTTCTTCTCTGCCTCCAGCAAATGATACATTTGCCTTAAATCCTCGACTCGAAAGGAACCGAAAATTCTCCCATCTGTGGTGCTGAAAGTTCTGTCGGTAATCAAGATTTCTTGAATCGCCCATCTAACCACATCTGTATATGGGAGGATTTGCTCCTGAGCCGCTATTCGGTGAAGAAAAGAGTTGGCTAAATCGCTTAGATTAGCCTCGGATTTGCTAGTGCTGTCGGCTGAGACTTGTATTGCTGTCACCCTTGGCTCTTCGGCTTCGATCAGATTATAGGTGCCTTGCCAAGTAGTTCTGACAAGTCCTAGGCATGTAGTGTCCGATATCAGACCTTTCTTTTTAGTGCTTGGATCAACGACAGGTTTCCCTGTGGCCAGCGAAGTGGAAGCCATTGTGGTTTTCTTGGACTTCTTCCCCATTCTGCTTAAATCTGTTTCTGCGGAAGAATTCTGCACAGAGATGATAATGGACGTAATACAGAAAATGATAGCGTAAATCGAATAGACTGAGATATATATTAATGAATGCATGGCGAGCGATTGACTTAAGGTGGCCTCGGATAAAATCTGTAAAAAGATCTCAGGCTTACTGTTTCATTAAATGGCCATTAAGACCTATCAATCCTATCAATGCCCGTCAATTCGATTAATGGCCGAATGATTTATTTGAAGCGTGCCTTAGGTGTTTTGGCGGTTGAGCGCGGATGAATGGCTCTTCGAAAGATAAGGCCTTAAATACGAATAAATCGTATTAAACCCGCTTTAAGACCTTTTTTTTGAAATCTGCGCTTTTTGGCTTTATCGCAATCGGGCGTCGGGGGGAAATCATAAATCATTATATAGGTTCCATTTGGAATCCTCGATCGCCGATAGCGATATCGCATCACGTCGGGAGTAGCGAGTGGGGCAGTTTTAAAAGCATGCATAATTGATTTCCGATCGCCGATAGCGATATCTCATTGCATCGGAGCACAAGGGGATTTTTTAATTGCGCCAATTCATTATCGCCGATACCCGACAGCGATATCGCATCGCATCGGAGAAAAAGGGGGATTTAATTGTGCCAATTCATTTATCGCCGATACCCGATAGCGATTTCGCATCGGAGAAAAACCAATAGGTCCTTAAGTTGTGTTCCCTTTGTCATTGCGATATGCGATCTTGCGATCACTTTATCGCAATGACAAAATATTAATCATTTATGTTAAGGATTTTGATTGGTTTATTCGAAAAGGTTTATTGGTAATGCTTTATTTTATTTTTTCGGACCTTTTTGAATAAAACTAAATTGATACCAATTAAAATCAAAATTAAAAAGGGACCCATTTCATATTATAGTTTTGGGATAATAATGATATGAAATGGGGGGTTGTTGTAGGGCACAATAGGACTCTAGTAGACCAAAGAAGACTTTAACAGCAAGCAAACCAAAGACTGAGCCCTGATTGATAATGAATAACTCAAACTAGGAATAACAAGATTGTTATCCTTAGTGGAGTCGCCAATTCTGTTTCAGGCAGAAGCACCATAGGGCTTTGGGTTAGAACCCCAAAAGAGCAAAAGCAAACTACAACAAGAAATACTCATATAACTCAGGAAAAATGCTTACATAATCAAACTACGTAAGAGCGACTGTACCTGGATTTCCTTCGTTCGAGTAGGTCCCGCAGGGTTCAGACCCTCTTCAACTCTCGATGTTCTTCAAACCTAAGAATCATTCAATTTGAACATACATAGCAATATAGAAGTAAAACATATTCATGAAATTGACTTTATATCATATAAACAAATGATTGATCATACATCAAAACGAAATTAACATATGAATTAAAACATAACTTGATGCATAAACATAGTTAATTTCAGAAACAAGACATCATTTCTTTTATTGTAGTAAGCTATAAATAACATGGAGAGAATTCACCTAAGTCTTCTTCTTCTGGCTCCAAGCAGAATAGTCCTTCGGATTCGTCCTATCCCAGCCTTCAACAATCTTCTTCCATCACCAACACCATGATATCTCAAGCAAAAGGTAGGATATCTCTAATCAAGGAAACAAGGGTTTCCTGAATCTTGGGGAAGTGCATGAGGCACAAGTATTCATCAGACTCACTCAGGGATAATCTCAGTATAATAAATCTATCTCTTCTCCCCCTTAAGGCCTTCCTATAGAGGTGTATTTATACCTCTCCTAATTAGTTTTTTAGTTGGGAAACAGTGGGGCCATGGCCAATAAGAGGTAATCAATAGGTAAAATCCGTGAAATCCACCCATATTTAAGGAAATTTAGTTTTTTAAGTGTTTCAATACATATTTATGGGTTTGGTATTGACTGACCCCCGTGTACATGCTTTGAGCTTAGGGCAAAGTAGCGTACAGGGAATAAAACACTGTTTTTTTTATATATTTGGACCGAGTCTGGAAGGAGGGGTTTCCCTAGGCCATAAACAAAGCATCACAAATACCAAGAGTGGTAAATGGTGCTATAATAGGCCTCCTAAGGAAATTATAAAATAATAGTGGAAATAATAAAATAAGATTAGATTACATCATTGAATTTTAGAGGGAAAAATAAAAAACTACTTTATTCAACTCATATTTTCAACTTATCTCCCTATGGGTGTACTCAAATTTTGAGTGGGAACACTCATTGGATGTATAATTTGACTGCTCGTCGAAGGAGTACCCATGTTGCATACTTTCGATGGATCCTTCTACATAGAAAATGAGAGATACATGAGAAACGTTATTGCAGTCATGTTTTTTCATGTATTTCACATTGTTCGTGTAGTAGGGTCCACCAAAATTATGCAACATGGGTACTCTTTGGATGACGAATTATATTTTTCATCCAACAAGTACTCCCACTTGATATTTGAGTAAAACATTAGGGAAATAAGTTGGAAATACGAGTTGAAAAAGTAGTTTTATTATTTTTTAATCTTTTTGCTTTTTTACTCAAAAAATGGTGAATCATCCCCCATGGTTGACATCATCATCTTGAATTCTATTGGTTCTTATAAAGTATATTTGGTTTTACATTTTTCTCAGGAGGCCCATTTTAGACCTCAAAATCCCCCTAATGATTGATGAATTCTAAAGAAAGATGTGGATATATTACTTGAAGTACAAGGATAAAGACTTCAGAATGTTCAAGGAGTTCAAAGCTTTGGTCAAAAATCAAACGGGGAAGAAAATTAAGATCTTCAGGTCTAACAATGGTGGATAGTACATTTCAAATGAGTTCATTGATTTTTTCAAGAAGGAAGTTATCAAGGAAGAGACAATTGTTCCAGGGGGAGCTGAAAAAATATGGAGTACTTTAAAGGAAGAACAAGCATATTGTACAAGTCGTTCATGCTATGCTCCATGATTAAAAGTTTCCAAAGTTCCTTTGGGTAGAACCAACAATTGCTGTCGTATATGTTCAAAATAGGGTGCCTCATTAAGCATTGAACAACAAGACTCCCAAAGAAGTGTTCACAAGTTTCAAGCCCAATGTTATCCATCTCTATATCTTTGGATTCCTCGTATATTTTCATGTGTCAAAGGACAAAAGAAACAAGCTATAAGGTTCAGGAAGAAAACGTACATTGGTTGGATATTGTGAAAATTCTAAGGCGTTTGGCATACATGTTCATGATCAAAGGAAGGTTGAAATTAGCATGGATGTAATGTTCGATGAAGATGTTATCCTTTGGGAAAGAAAGGGACCTTCATATTCCTCCTCTTGAGAGTAAGAATGATGGCATGAATATTTTAGATGGTCATTTCATGCCTAAATCTGAGACAAATATTGCTGATGATCACATGGAGCCCATGGAGCCCCTAGATCATCCTCCATGTGATCCTCTTGCTAGGAAGAGGCTAATTTGACTTTGTGACACATTACAGGATGACGAGAGATGTGTTCTTGTTCAAAGATCATTTAAAAAAAGTAATAAGACTTCCAGGTACTAAGGATATGTTGCAACTATGAGCACTATGATTCAAGCCAAACCTCCCACCTTTGAACGAGTCGTGAAATAATAAGTTTGGAAGGATGCTTTGGCCGAAGAATATGAATCTATTATGAAGAATGATGCATGGGATGTTGTGCCAAAACCAAAGGGAAAATATATGGTGACTTCAAAGTGGTTATTCAAGATAAAATATGGCGTTGACGGTATTATTGAGAAATATGAAGTAAGGTTTGTGGCTCGAGGATTCTCCCAGAACAAGGGAGAAGATTATGATGATATATTTGCATCGGTGGCTCCATATACAACCATTCATTCTATAGTTTCTCTTCCTACAATTCAAGGATGGACCCTTCATTAGATGGACGTGAAGACAACATTCCTCCATGGCATGTTACAAGAAGTGTATGTTGAGCAGCCACAAGGATTTGAAGTAGAGGATTGAAAGAAACATGTTTGTAGGTTGAGGAAGACATTGTATGGCTTGAAGCAAGCTTCGAGAGCATGGTACACCTGCATAGACAATTATTTGGTGAAGTTTGGATTCACAAGAAGCAATGTCAATCCCAACCTCTACTTCAACGTAGTCCAATGTACGTCGTTGATTTTGGTTTTATATGTTGACGATCTATTTTTCAGAGGTAGTGAGCCTCTGATGATTGAGTGTAAGAGGGACTTAGCCTCTAAATTAAGGATGAAGGATCTTGGACTCATGCACTATTTTCTAGGCCTTGAGGTTTGGTAAAGGCCTAGTGAGATTTTCCAATCACAAGGAAAATATGTCATGAAGTTGTTGGAGAGATTTAGAATGACAAAATGTAATTCCTCACCCACACCAATGGAAATAAATTTGAAGAAGTTATATGGATAAAATGTAGATAGTTGATTGGGGATCTAATGTTCTTAGTGAACACTCGTTTGAAAATATGCTATGGAATGAACACTTTGAGTCAATTCATGACCGAGCCTTTCCATGCACATTGGATTGCTACCCAAAATATTTTTAGATATTTGCATCGGACAATCACCTTTTGGCCTGATATATTCTACCATAGATGTTTGAATTCATGGGTTAACCGATGTTGATTGGGCATGAAATGTTTTTGATAGGAAGTGTATGCCTAGATGTTGTTTTAGCCTTAGCTCTTACATGATATATTGGGAGCAGTAAGCAAAAGTTTGTAGCATTGATTATTGTTGAGGCAGAGCACATTTCCACTAGCATGGCTAGATGCGAAGTACTTTGGTTGAGAAAGATCTTTGGAGAGCTATTTTAGTAGGTCCTATACACTACCGTGATATTTTGTGACAACAAGATTGGGGTCCGTCTGGCAGAGAATCCTATATTTCATGACAAGTTCAAGCACATAGAGATCTGATATCATTTCGTTCAAGGCATCATGAAGAGAGGAGCAGTTAGACTCCATCACATATCAACAGATGCGTAGATTGCAAATATTCTCACAAGGCTTCACTGAAAGGTAAGTTCTTGGTCTTGAGAGAGCATCTTGGACTAACAGATGTGACCCCTCCTGATAAGGTGCAACATCGATCGAGAACATGGATCTATCTCTTCCCCCTTGTATGAGTTCCTAAGGTATGGAATTGAGATGGAGGGCTCCTAGCATTGAAGGATCTTTGAACAATAGGGTATCACCCTTATCTATCACCCATAGGGTGTGTGTGATTCTTGTCTGTTTTGACAAGTTGGGTATCTCTCCCTATCTTGGTCTACACAAAGTATACTCAGTTGGCATCATACCCGCAAGGCTTGTTGGGATTATTGCTCTCTATCTGGCTAATGGGTTGAGAGAGAGCTTGGCGGTGCATGATCCTTACCTTTGGTAAGTCAAGTATCTCAACCAAGTTGATTACGATGTAGGTGTTCTACCACATGACTCTTGAGGGTCATTGCTACGAAGATCAACAAACAATAGGATGGATGTGATCCATACCTTTTAAATGCCAAGTTGAATCTCTCCCATTGATTACATCATGGGATGGTTTTGATCCTTTCTTGGTAAGTTATATCTCGCCTATTTCTCGATGAGATGACATGAGGTGAGAGTGTCCAATAGGATCATCCTCATAGTCCAAGAGAGTGGTAGATTTATCTCCCCAATTATTCCTCTTCTTTAGATTCAAGAATGTTTTAGCAGATATAGTTGAGCAGAGATGAGACATGATATGACGACAATAGACATATGATTATTACATGATGTAGTTGGAATTTATCCTTAGCTGATAGGGAGTGTTAATTTTGGCACCTCAGTGACAAATTCCAACCATGAGATTACGTTCCTCTTTTTCAGAGGACCAATTTTGATTATTGAAGCATCCAATTTGGTCAAGGGAAAGTGTACTTACGAAGAAAATCCCACATATGCACATTTGGACAAGTCAACCCTAACAAGAAAATGGTCACGTTGGGAAGCCTATAAATACAAGTGACCTCAAGCTCATTAGGAAAACACCAAACATATTCATCTGCTCTTCTTCATTTATTAGTTCGCACAGGTGTGAGGTTGGGTTGAGAAAAGTGGTTTGTATAGGTTCGAGATTACAAGGTTTGAAGCTCACATGTGTTTTAGGGTTTTGGTTTCCGACCACAAGTTGCACAAAATAAATTTTCAGCTACAACCATAGGCCAGCAGGCTCAAGAGTACAGTTTGAAGTTCTCAACCACATGCATCCTTATTCCTTCGTGTGGTTAGGCTCTCAGGGATAAAATTTGACATTTGACCGTAGTTGATTGCAGATAGAAAAAGTTGTCTCTGATCTATGCTGAAACATATTTCTGAATGGTGTTGTGTTAATTTTTCTGGATGATTTTGTGTTGGGCTCATTGTACTCTCTACTGAATATTTTATGATAATCTAATAGAAGAAGATTTTTCAAAGGGTTATCCCCCTTGTGTAGTTTTTACCTGGCCTTTGACCACATCTCATGCCTCTTACTAAAGTGTTGATTGTCCCGTTTGTCATTGCACTTACTGTTCTATCTTCAGTTATTGTTGATGGTTGGAAATATTGATTTTTATTGAGAGATTGCTAATACAAAAAATTAAATTGGGCTAAAGTAATTGAAACAACATAGAACAATCTTAAATTTAACAATTTGAGGACTCACAATACCTAACAAACAATTGAAAAAACATTTGTTAAAAATATATGCAATTTAACCACCTTCCCCCCACATCCCTAGGTAGCTCACTTAGCAAGCTCATGAAAATCTAAAGTAAATGTGAGTACAAAGATCCCATGTTCAAATCCCTAGTTTCTTATTGTGATTGTGTTAGGGAGAAACACAATTTTCCTAGAGATTATAGTGGTAGTAGTTGGAATCGATTATGCGTCATGTGAGTATGATACCAACCCAATTGTCGTTATATATATATATATATATATTTAGTTTATTATACTAATAGATATTTTAAAATCTTAAAATATAAGAGTAACATAAATGTGACATTAATGTGATATAAGTTAGATAAATATAATAGTTTTAAAAATATAAAAAATAATGAAGTCCACTTAACATACTAATATTAAGTTTTAAGAAGTAATTTGATTGGTATATGTTTCTGTGTAAAATTTTATGGATACCTCGCATTAGATGTTACTAAATCCTTTGGGATCATATGTCGACATTTTATTTCAATAATTGGTTACTATTCTTTTCATCTGGAAAATCAAGAAAAAGGGGAGAAATATATTAGAGACTAACAAAAAACCAACATATTCACTTGCAATTCTTTATATGCGAGAGAAAATTATATAATTAAAAATATATAATAATATAATATATTATAATATATATATATATATATTATATATAGAATGATGATGATGACAATGATTGTTAATATCCATTGAGACTAACTTTGACGTATTAGGTCTTTAAAAAACAATTAAGAATTATATTGTTTTCATTAGAATTTTATTTGTATGCTCAAATATATTTGAGGAAAACTTTCCTAACCTTAGTATTGATGAGCTAAAATAGGGAAGTCAGTATTCTTATAAAAAGATTCAAATTTAGATTTAATGCGGGTGTATGTAAGGCATTCTAAAAAAAAGAGTTTTTCATAATTAAGCTTCTTATTATCACAAAGTTGACAAATTGTACATCCCATGACATTTTAGGAATTCTTCAACACCTTTTTTCACTCCAAAGTTCATAAGAGTTTGTTCATTTTTTTAGCAATAATGATTTTATTCTTTGTGCTAATTAAAGTCAGAAAGATGCTTTTGACTTCTCCATTAGAGTTAGTGGAAATATCTTAGTTTCTCTTATCCTCTACTTCTTTATTACATTGGGAAGTCTCCTTAAGTTTAGATGTAATAGTATTTTTAATGGTATTAATACTATTTAGAGTAGTATGCTAAGTGTATTCTCTAATGATTTAGCCAAGTGTTAGCATCTTTATACTAAACCCGTCTTGAGCCATATATAATGTTAATTAAAGTTTAAAGTAGTCTTAGGATGATTTTTTTTTTATTATTAGTTGTTTTGTACTCGTAGATTAGATATCTAATCATAAACATACTCTCAATGGGAAAAAAAAATACACATCTATAAGAAAATAGGATAAGTTCCCCTTAGAATTTTGACTTCTTGAAATTAGAGGAACACATTATCATGAAAACTCCCACGGGGACAACTCCTTATCCAACTTATAGTACATGATTAACTTATATTACATTATTAGGGATTATGGTTAATAGACTTTTAGGAGTGGAATCATTTGGGGTAGTCAAAAGCGTTAAAAGGCATGCATTTCCCTAAGAATAGGAGTAATAAACAACTCTTTTATGGGGTCCCCGTGATGCTTCCATATAGAAGAGGGAGTAGCACATGGTGGAGAATTGTCTCTTGTGGCCGACATGACCGGTGACATGTACAAACACACCCCACAAACTAGGGTCCCCTCGGACTTGAATTCCATGCAACCCGTAAATCTTACCGTCACCACCAATGGGACCGACCAACCCTTTGGGGTCGTTATGTCGTTATGGAGTCCCTTGTTCGTGACCTTGTGCTCCACGTGATCGACATACACTTGTCGCCGTAACTGCCCGTAAAGCCACACGGTCAGACTCCGTTAGTTGGTGCATATGATATTTTATTTACTAAGTCGCCACGTAGGCATCCCAAATACAAAATATCTTGTGACACCTTCTCATGTTGTTGAAAGGTACGTTTGGTGGGTATTAAATATATTAGAATTCCCTAATGTCAAGTTTCATGAGATCTCACATTGTTTGAAATATAGAACACTATTTTAATGTGAAATGAAGGTAAGACGTAAAATTTTACCTATCCTACTTAGAGTGTATATTTAACTAGTGAATACAAGGCTTCATATATGAATATGAAGGAGTAAATAAAATTATTCGATTATATTAGGTTATTGTTTAAAGTATTATATTAATTATGTGAGCATCATTTGAAAAAATAAAATAGGAATGTAAATTCTATACAAAAAAATTAACAAAATTTTAAATAGTAAAGACACTTTATACTTTATATTAATTATCTCAGCGTCATTGAAAAAAATAAAATAGGATTGCAAATTCTATACCAAAGAAATTAACAAAATTTCAAACAGGAAAGACACTTTTTTATGTACTACTAAATTACCTTTTATAGACTTCTTTTTGGGAATTTTTGGCTTTTCATTTTCTTCTTTCTTCTTATTTTGAAAAAGGATATTCACATCAAAAATGTCTTTTTATCTAAGGTCATAGTTAATAATCTACTTTATCTTCTAAATAGGTTGATCATATTTCTATTGACATGAGACTTCGATTATAGGCCTAAATATAGTTGTTCAAACATAATCTCATAAGATACTATCTTCTTTGGTACCAGTCTTACACCCTTTTTTGTGCTAAGGTATGCAATAATCTAATTCATATATTTTAAAGTATTTGCAATGTATTATTTCAGTGTCTCTTTGAAGATTGTTGAGGTTATTCCCACGGAAATTCCTTATTGTATGGTAGTCTCCTCTAAGTGATTCAAAACAAAGTGGTTGGTTGGTGCGAATCCATTTCTCCAAGTGGGGGAAGATAGGCATCTTTCAATTACTCTTTCAATAGTAAGGTGCAAACAATTACATTTATTCACTAAGGGAACGATATATCTCTATAGGCATGCACTTGCTAATTGACAATATAAAGTTGCATCGTTACATTGACTCTCTTACTAGGAAGATCCTCTTATGTATCATTTTCTTCTATCTAACATTTCTTTAGCTTATGCCCATTTGGAATTCATATAATATCACCCTTTTGTCTTTGTTGTTGTCTAAACAAGTGAGAAATTGAGTGATGTAACCTTGTAATTGTTGCAAATTATTATACAACATCCTTTGATGGTGTTTAATAGTGATCTATAAACTACCATGGATATTTGATCGGAACAATTCATCACAACAAATCTAATAGAATAATGGAATCTTTACTATGAAGGTTAATTTCTTGAGATCTCAATTATTTAATTATTGGTTTTATGCTTGCCTTCAACTAAGCCAAATCAGTTGGTGGTTTTCCAACAATTTGCACTAAATGAGTAACATCATGATTCACAGGGACATAATATCCATAGAAGTATCCATTCAACTTAGTTTAAGGGAAGCCGTGAATACAAGGGGAAAGGCTCATATGTGCCACTATGCACTCCACTTGAGATTGGATATATGAAATTGTTGAAGCCATCTAACTATTTCCCATTTTCCCCTATCAATAAGGATTGGGACTTCTCATCCTATTCACACAAACTCATAATATGTTCATTAGTGCCTAAGGTGTATTATCTCAAATTATGTTGTGCTTCTTCAATTGCTATTTGAAGCCCTCATTCCATCTAGTCCATTGAAAGGTTAAATATCTCACATTATTATTGGTTTCAAGAACATATTTTGACATTGTCTTTATCCTTTTTATTGGTCTTTCTAGTCACAAAGGAGGCAACATTAGTTTTGACCTTGGCTATGTCACATTGGAACATGCACTTGATGGTGAGGAATACCTATGAAGGTAGTACATAGAGTTGGTTGAGGGCCCAACCTCCAAACCTATGAGTTCCCGATGTTGTCAGAAGCCTTCATTATCAAAACTAAACCTTTAAACTACTGATATTCAAGAACCCTCTATGGCATTGTACCACTCATAACCCTAGTTATGAAAATGAATGGAGTAGTGAATGTGGCTAAATGATAATGGATGGTTGTTATTCTACCTTAAAGATACATGGTATGATAAACATTAAAGAAATAACTAAGATAAACCTTGAAAATATCAATCTATACATGTAATAGCCTTGTTCAATATCATCCGCTAATACTTCTGCATGTGAAATGAATGAAATAGTGATTACAACTGATAAAAACTGAATATATTAACTATAAACTAAATGGCTCTCCAGGTGAGATACCTGGAGACTGTACAAACACTCATACAAGCCCACTTGTTACATTGAGTCAGATGAACCTCAAATATATAGGCTTTCACACTAACGGGATGGTTTCAACCACTCCCTAGATATTAGGATATGAGGTCTAATATTAGAGTCTCAAACCTATCATCATCATAACAATAATCTAAGTTTAGCTTTCTCCATTACTTCCAACACTCCCCCTTAATGGAGAAAGGGTACTGAATAATAACATATGCCTACTGGTCTAGTCTCAGCTAGGCTTACAATAGTACATAAAAACTTGGTAACAGAGGTTTTCATTTTGGTCTTTTTGCTTGAGATTCCATGCTTGTTCATCTTGAGTCGAGGCTTCATCTTCACTTTCCTCGCCATGAGGTAGTGATGTATCTTCACCTCATTTCTTCCCTAGTGATGGAAAGCTTGAATTCTTATTCTCACCCTTCTCAAGATTATGACAAGTTGGATAGGAGAATTTTCCCTCTCACTATTTCCAGTGTTAACCATCTGAACATCAGCTATGATGTCTTCATCATTCATTGATGTAACGTTTGCACACACAAAAATATTAATGAGATCATCACAATTTAAATTCTCTCCAACTTTTTCTTCTTCTGCCACGTCTTTACAATCAGCTTCATGTGGCTCGTCCAATTGATCTTCAATACTTTGTTCCTCGTTACACTCTTCCTAAAGATCAGATCATGTGTCTTCAATCTTAGGATCTTGTACAATAGACTGTGCCTCTTGATTCTCAAGGTCATCAACAAAACCACATTGTTTTTTTTAAATTTCTTCTTACTCAAACATACTACTCATGCTAATGCCTCCAAATGCTCACATGAGAAAATCATCATCATCATAATCAAAAATATCTAAAAATATAGACATATTGTTAAAGACCAACTTATATCACTTTATCTTGCTTTGAAATTTCTTTTTGACTCCACACAGTCCTCTAATGAGCTCCAACAACCCCGTTACCACGCAGGTGGGAAACTTCTCCCTTTGGTAGCTCTTCAACTGTAAAACCTTGTAGACTGTGGATTTTGTGCCACACAAGTCTCAGTGCCCTCGGCTCTAGAAACGAACAACAAAACGACCTCCCACAAGCTGGAAACACTATCAATATCTAATTCTGATGTATGTAATTAGCAATTTCAAATAACACATATTTCTAAAGATGGGTTCAAATTAGCAAGAAATTTTGCATTTCAAATTTTGAATTTGTGAAGGCTATTTCTGTTTTCAGTATTTTCTTATAAATTCAATTGTTGTTTGAAATAGGAAATGGTTTTTGTTCACCTTAAGAGCAACACAACCATGTGTAGAAATTTTGAATAATAAACACATATTCAATGGAGATTATCCTGATCATGTACTATTGCGGAATACATACACAATACATAAGCTCCTCTATGTTGATCATCAATATAGCAACATCAATAACAATAAAACATCAAGAGCATGCACACATTAACACAGTATGTAACTCGGGGAAGGCTTACAGCTGAAAACCCCACACTATCTGTATATTAATGATTGAGAACATGTAACATTACAATAGTCAATACTTTTCACAAGTATCCAGCACTATCTCTACTTGTTACACACAATACAGCTCAGATCTGATCTCCAAATCTATTCCACTGCTTGCCTGCCTCCACTACTCAATACTTGCTCAAGAATGGATGAGAATGGTTGAACCAAACTCGTATTTATCTCAAAAGAATCACTCACACTGGGAATCACGTGAGCAGAGGCTATAATCACTTGGTATTGGCCAATTCTCATTGGCATAACTCAATTTCATTGATTATGCAAATCCTCATGCACAACTATAGTCACAACTGATAGTAATCTGACCCTCTAACACCTGTCCCTGCTGAACTGAACATGCACTGACATGCAATTGAGTTAACTGATGTATTCTTTAGTTGCATTATGAGTTAATAATTAGTTTAACAACTCATCATTAGTCTATTTTTAGTTAGACTAATTACAACTAGTTTAACCAAGTCAAACCGAACACAACTCCATCAACTCCACAATCAACTCCACCAAACTCAACTGATTGAGTTCTAAATGAAGTCATGCATGCAACAACTCAACTGACCCACAAAGAAAACCTATTTCCTTCTGACAGCTGCATGTGCCACATCTGTAGCTCAAACTAAAGTGCTCCAAGAGAATAAGATAAAGTTTATAGTCTAAATATTATTATAAGCTAATAATATTTGACTGCTCTATAATTAGACTTCACAGTGTCACCGATGTTGTCTAAAAATAGAAGTCCATCTATTTTTTCCAACTTGACCAATCATCCATAAATAGCATCCTGCAACTCATAGACATGATCGATATGTCTAAAAATAGACATAGTCTAAAAATAGACTTTGCGCCATAATTTGCTTGCGGGCCCACTTAGTGAAGGCGAC
>APFE030537948.1:0-15180 GCA_000404065.3 Pinus taeda | reverse complement strand
CCGCTGTTGTCTAAAAATAGAAGTCCATCTATTTTTGCCAACTTGACCAATCATCCATAAACAACATCCTGCAACTCACAGACATGATCCATATGTCTAAAAATAGACTTTGCGCCATAATTTGCCTACGGGCCCACTTAGTGAAGGCGACTCTTTGCACTAAGTTCCATCATCTTATTGCAATATCAACACCATGTAGCTGTCACAAGCTCTGGAACATACCTGAACAAAACGCTACCTCCATGCAGCTTTCTTGCTTCACCAACTTCACTGGGAATCTGCTTTACATGCCTCAACCACAATCTCCTTCCATGAGGTTTGATAACGGTTCTACCTAAACTCCATGACCTCCATGCATCAATCACGATCTCCTCTGTGCCTATGTCAAATCAGCTCCAAATCCATAAAACTCGATCTCACTACTCAAATGAGTGCAAGTTCTACCTACACAAGCTGACTGCGCCCATGCAAGTCAATTATCTGGCTCGATCTACACGACCCTTGACTTGACAACGCAATCTATTGCGGCTTACAGTGCAACAAAATGCAACAGGGGTTCCACTGCAAGGCAGTCAAATGTCTTTGTTGCTCCAATCACCTCCGATCAAATCGCAGGTACAGTGAACTCCACAGATCCACTTCTCAGAGAAAATAAATAAACTAACGTGACCACTCTAGTTGCCAAGCCATCATGTGGAATAAAAATGAGCACCAACAGGTTTTGGTAGGCAGCCAACAAATAGTGCATCAAGCACATCCAAATAAAAAAAAAATTAACCAATCTTTGCAGATCTACAAAGCAGATCTAAACCCATGCTCAACCATAAGCTTCACAATTGCAACACTGAGTGTTGAAATATGGCAACAAGAATATTCCAATTTAATTTTTCCTTGAATTAAATTATGAATTAAAATCGAATTTAGTCTTAACAACTACTTGGAAATAATTAATTAATTTATTTTAAATTAATTAGTCGAAGAAATTCAAGTTAGAAGTCTTTCTGAATTCATGCAAGAGTTATCCCTTAAATTAAGGTGATAAGATTGAGTTATACTTGAGTTTTAATCAGTTAACTTAGTTTACTAAGTTAAGTCCAGTTAAATTAGTTCCAAACTGTTTGAGGAAATAATAGTGAGTTAAAAGTGAGTTGATGCATTAATGCACACAACTAGTGCTACTCCAGTTAATTGAAGATTCCCTCATCAGAAATTTATGCATGTCTATTCTGAGAAAGACCCGATTGAGATTAATGTTCAACGACAATGTAATATCAGTTCCATGTGTTTTCTCATGGAGAAAACTCATGCATGCAATCAAGGACTCATCCTTCAGGATTGCATAGTTTTGAAGGCTTGTTTTTCCACTTGGTAATAGGTTAATCATCCACAAGGAACATCGCAAGGAAATAGGAGCTTGGAGGGCAGAGAGGAAGGTTGGAGAGAAGCCAAGATTGCCTGTGAGCATCTGTTAGGATTGTACTGAGAGCTGGCTAGCTGTGAGAGCTAAGGCTTTGTATAATTTCTACATATTTCCACCATGTATGATAACACAATAGTGTGGGGTTTTTATCTGACTTTCTGTAAAGTATTTTCATGTGTATTGTGCCATTGATTTTTCTTCTTCTAGTTATATTTTTCATCTTGGTCTTTAAGCTTCCGCAAATTGATAGTAGAAGTAGGTTATAGGATTCTGCTTTGATTTATATTGCATTATCGGGTTAACCTATCACAGATTTTCTACATGGTATCAGAGTTGTGAACAGTATACTGAGAAGAGAATTCGAAGTTTGAAGTTAGGGTTGTAGGTGCAAATCGAATTCATATCATACTTCAAGGTTGGCCAATGGCGTTCTATGGCTTGAGACTCAAGTATGCCTTGGAAGGTAGCTCGAAATACATAGCATGGAAAGATGGAATGGAGGTTGTATTAGAAGACAATGGCTTGAAGGAATTCATTGATCAAGAAATCCCAAAGCCAGCTTCAACTAATGCACAAGAATTGGATGAGTGGAAGAAGTGTGTGGTGAAGGCGAGATAGATCATCCCTGAGGGAGTTTGAGACCATATTGTCTTGAGTCTCCATGGGAAATATATTCCATTTTCAATGTGGAAGACATTGAAGGAACTGTACTAGAACAATAGTGAACATAGGAAATTGGCACTCAAGGATAAGCTTCGAAGAATCAAAATGGAGAAGGGTGATACTATTTCCACATATCTAAACAAGCTCACCACCTACAGAGATGAGCTTGGTAGTTTGGGAATAACTATTGTCGATAATGATATGGTGAGCCACGCTCTCCTTGGCCTTCCAAAGAGTTGGAATAGCTACCAAGACTCTGTGAATGGAAGGGAGAAACTACCGGATTGGGAACGACTTTGGTCAGATCTTATGCAGGAGGAGATCAAGAGGAGCACACGAGATGGTTCTTCATCCAAGAATGATGATGAAGAAAATCTGGCCTTAGCAAGTAAGGCAAGGAAAGGGAAGGGGAAGGCTGCCCATTTCAAATCAAATTCTTCTCATGGAGGGAAGAAGAGTTACATGTCTAAAGTAAGATGCTTTAATTCTCACAAGATGGGACATTATGCGACTAATTGCCCATCGAAGAAGTCCAAGAAGGGATCCTCGGAAGGATCGGAAGGTGAGGCATTATCCTCTCAGTTCAAAATGGAATTTACCCTCATCGCATGCATGGTGTCATTGATGATGTGTTGTGTCTAGTATCTTGACAGTGGAGCCTCATTCCACATGACCGGTTATAAAAATTTATTCAGTGCCTTGGAGGAGAAAGACCTCAAGATGCACATAGAGATGGGTGACGACAGAAGGTATAATGTTTCAGGAGTGGGCATGGTTGCTTTTCAAAGGGAGCATGGAGCTCCTCTCACCTTGAAAGATGTGATGTATGTTCCTGGATTGAAGAAGAACTTGGTATCGGTCACGATGTTGGAGGACAAAGGCTACGATGTTGTCTTCAGTAAAGGAAAGGCATTCCTAAGACACATAGCCACGGGTCAGACCAAGAGGATAGGAATTGAGGTGAACAATCTCTATAAACTAGAGGTAGATGATTGTGCAGCGTTGAGTACGAAAGCAAAATTGGTGCAAAGCCAAGACATTGGCAAGTTGGCACAGGTGGTTAGGCCACTTGCATCATGGGGCTTTGAAGATAATGCAACAGATATCTACAAGACTTCCCAAAGGTAAACTTGAGCAAGTTGACACATGCAAAGGTTGTACCTTGGGAAAGTACACCAAGTATTCCTCTCATGATCAAGACAGTCGAGCAGAGGCTATCTCAAGGCGAGTTCATATTGATTTGTGTGGACCATTCTCGATGGAATCCACAATGAAGCAAAGATATTATGTGATTTTCATTGATGACTATTCTCGTAAATGCTGGATTTATTTCATGTAGAAAAAGAACCAAACTTTCACAAAGTTTTGTGAGTTCAAAGCCTTTGTCAAGAAAGAGTCAAGGAAGAAGATCAAGGCCTTGATAAGCGACAACAGTGGAGAATATGTCTCTCAAGAGTTTAAGGACTTATGTGCAGTGCAAGGAATTAAACGAGAGTTGACGGCACCTCATAACCCACAACAAAATGGGGTGGCCAAGAGGAAGAACATAACTAAGAACATAACTACTGTAGGGGCATCATGGGAAATGCTGCATGACCAAGGCCTACCACTTCACTTGTGTGCTGAGGCATGCAACACATCAGTCTCTTTGCAAAATAGAAGCTTTCATCGCATACTTGGGATGAAGACACCAAAGGAATCTTTCTCTGGTAAGAAACCAGATGTGGGCCACTTAAGGATCTTTGGCTCATCAGTATATTGCCGTGTGACAAAGGATGCATGGAAGAAGCTTGAGCTGACAACAAAGTTGGGGATATTTGTGGGTTACACTGATACACCTCACAACTATCGGGTGTGCTTGCTACCAGTCGAAGGACAGTGGTTCGTAGCGATCTCAAGTTTGAGGAGCAGAAGGCCATGCGAGTTTCCCTTGAGAGGGAGCTCCAACTACAGGCGGTGGAGGAACTATTGGTTCATAAGGAGGAGGTGCCTCATACTAATGTGGAGCATCCACATGCAAAGCTTCCAGGAGTGGAGACATCCAATCAAGCAGAGTCTTCCAGAGATGGACGAAAGCACATAAGAGAAGCTGACAGATTGTTGGAGGATGCGAGAGAGAATGTGGGAGCACCATATTCTCAATGCAGATAGAGGAGGTCACCTAAGAGGCACACTAGATACATGGCCCTTGCTGGGGAATGTGTTGAGACCAAGCCATATTCTTTTGAGGAAGCAGTGCAATAGTTGATTTGGGTTGATGCTATGGTGGAGGAGGATGACTCCATAGTTCGTAATAGTGTTTGGGACGTGGTTCCAAGACTAGAGAACAAGTTAATTGTGAGTTCCCATTGGCTTTACAAGGTAAAGCAAGCTACTGATGGTAGTGTGGAGAAGCATAAGGCAAGATTTGTTGCTCGTGGCTTTTCACAGGTCGAGGGGATTGACTATGATGAGACTTTTGCTCCTGTCGCTAGGTACTCATCTATCAAATCTATGTTGGCACTATCATCATAGATGGGTTGGTAGATCCATCCGATGGATGTGAAGACTGCATTCCTCAATGGCCAGATTGAGGAAGAGGTGTACATAGAACAACCAGAAGGTTTTGAGACCTTTGATGGTGAGTCGCATGTGCGCTAACTCAAGAGAGAATTACACGGGCTGAAGCAAGCACCTCGTGCTTGGTACACCAGGGTATACAACTACTTCACTGGGTTGGGCTTCACAAAGAGTGAAGCGGATGCAAACCTGTACCACATTGTGGTGAAAGGTAAGCTGTTGATCATCATACTTTATGTTGATGATCTCATATTGACTGGTGACGATTAGTTGATCATGTCTTACAAGGAGGACCTTGCAAGAGAATTCGAGATGAAAGACATGGGTCTCAGGCATTACTTCCTTGGCATGGAAGTGTGGCAGAAGGCTGGGGAGTTGTTTGTGTCTTAGGGCAAGTATGCCAACAAGATGCTCCGGAGATTCTACATGGAGAAGTGCAAGCCCATGCAGACTCCTCTAGTAGGTAACTGGAGGAAGGAGGTTGCTACTTCAAGACACGTGGTAGAGGCTATTGTGTATAGGAAACTTGTGGGTTCACTGATGTGCTTAATGAACACATGACCATATTTGTGCTATGCAGTGAACCAGCTGAGTCAAGCGATGGTTCAGCCTACCAAGATGTTTTGGAAGGTGGCAAAACATGTATTGAGATACCTCAGAGGCACATCTTAGTATGGATTATGGTATAGACAGACATAGGGAGTGAAGCTACAGGGCTTCACTGATGCAGATTGGGCAGGGAGTTCATTAGATTGGAAGAGCACATCAGGAGGGATTTTCAACCTTGGGTCAGCAACAGTTTCTTGGTACAGCAGGAAACAGAGGTCGGTTGCACTTAGCTTGGCAGAGGCAGAATACATGGCTGCAAGTCAGACAACAAGTGAGGCCATATAGATGCAGAAAATCCTAGTTGGTTTGTTTGATCAGAGGATGGATCCAACTGTGATCTATTGTGATAATCAGAGTTGTATCAAACTCTCCGAGAATCCAATATGTCATGATAGGTCCAAGCACATTGACATCTGGAATCATCATCTTAGAGACTCTGTAGCAACGAGGATCATGTTGCTGTAGTATATTTCAACAGAGGAGCAAGATGCTGACATTTTAACAAAGGCATTATCAAAGTGTGAGTTTGAGTTCCATAGAGATAGGATCAAGGTGGCAGATAATCCCTTTCTTGTTGAGAGGGAGTGTTGAAATATGGCAACAAGAATATTCTAATTTAATTTGTCCTTAAATTAAATTGTGAATTAAAATCAAATTTAGCCTTAATAGCTACTTGGCAATAATTAATTAATTAATTTTAAATTAATTAGTTGAAGAAATTCAAGTTAAAAGTATTTCTGAAGTCATGCGAGAGTTATCCCTTAAATTAAGGAGATAAGATTGAGTTATATTTGGGTTGGAATTAGTTAACTCAATTTACTAAGTAAAGTCCAGTTAAATTAGCTCCAAATTGTTTGAGGAACCAATAGTGAGTTAACAATCAGTTGATGCATTGATGCACACAACTGGTGCTACTCCAGTTAACTGAATATTCCCTCATCAGAAACTCATGCATGCCTATTCTGAGAAGGACCCAGTTGAGATTAATGTTCAAGGACAATGTATTATCAGTTGCATGTCTTTTCTCATGGAGAAAACTCATGCATGCAGTCAAGGATTCATCCTTGAGGATTGCGCAGGTTTGAAGGCTTGTTTTTCCACTTGGTAATAGGCTAATCATCCACAAGGAACAGCGCAAGGAAATAGGAGCTTGGAGGGCAGAGAGGAAGGTTGGAGAGAAGCCAAGATTGCCTATGAGCATCTGTGAGGATTGTACTGAGAGCTGGCTAGCTATGAGAGCTAAGGCTTTGTATAATTCCTATGTATTTCCACCATATATGATAATACAATAGTGTGGGGTTTTTATCTGAGACTTTCCCAAAGTATTTTCATGTGTATTGTGCCATTGATTCTTCTTCTTCTGGTTATATTGTTCAACTCGATCTTTAAGCTTTCGCAAATTGACTGTAGAAGTAGGTTATAGTATTCAACTTTAATTAATATTGCATTATCGGGTTAACCTATCACATATTTTCTACACTGAGGATTAATTGACTCGGCAATCCAATCTACTCGATCAGGGCACTACAACTAGTCTAATTAATCGATCCACCTGACGATCCAATCCACTTAATGAAGAAATTCAACCAACGTGAAATTTAGGTTGAAAATATGTGTTTATGTGTTGCTCTAAATATGCGCTCCAACACGTGAGGGAGAGGCTTTTTCTCTCGACAAAAAAGATTACACAATACACCTTCAAGGAGTCGACCTCTCTTAATACTCAATAAATATCACACAGGCCTCTGATCCCATGCAGACAGTAGCCCACCACGCGGCAAGGTTGGCGCGATTTTACGCCAAGCCCTCACGCCATTTTGCAAAATAAAAAACTACACTAGTTTTGCTAGTGAATCGACGCGATTTTCTCGATGACACATGCGAATCGGTGTTATTCCATGCCAAAACCACATGACGCTTTTGACTCAAGCACGTCGGGCAAATTCTTCACTCAGTGTACAGGTTCCTCCATCCTGTAGCTTTGATGCCATGATAAAAACTGAATATATTAACTATAAACTAAATGGCTCTCCAGTTGAGATACCTAGACAGTGTACAAACACTCATACAAGCCCACGTGTTACATTGAGTCAGATGAGTCTCAAATATATAGGCTTTCACACTAATGGGATGGTTTCAACCACTCCCTAGATATTAAGATATGAGGTCTAAGATTAGAGTCTCAAACCTATCATTATCATAACAATAATCTAAGTTTAGCTTTCTCCATTACTTCCAACAACAACATTGATATTTATTATTATACTTTAAAATAACTAAATATAATCCATGTTATTTTTTTTAAGTTATTTCTTTAATCATGCTCATGCAAAGGGAAAGCACAAAGCACACAAAGGAATAATGCCCTTTTACCTTTTTACAAAACTCTCTAAAACAGTCCTTATATTGGTTTGGATATGCACCACCACCTGGTTGAAAGCCACGTAGATAAATTTGATTCTTTAAGGATAATAAAATATCATCCACACGGTTCACCCCTTAAAAATGATTTAAAATTATTACATAATTTAAAGTGAGAGGTTCACATAGTTGAGTGAAAATCTCATTTAACATTATATGTATACCACTAACAAACCAGTGTAGATGAATAATCTTCGAGTCTTTAATTTTTTTATTTTAAATATAATTATCTTTTCATTTAATATAATTATGAAAATAGAATAATCTTCTAAATATTTATTTTTTCATTTTATAATAATTATAAAAATAATTGATTATAAATATTTGAATCAGTAATTTTTAAATTAATATAAAAAATGTCTAGAATGTAGATTCTCAGAAATAAAAAGTCCTACTCCTTAAATCAAAATTATAATAAAATTATATACTAAATAAAATTTGAACTATGAATGTTAATTTTACTAAACAAAATTTATCATAAAACCACATATCAGTAAA
This sequence comes from Pinus taeda, assembly GCA_000404065.3. Classification (NCBI taxonomy): domain Eukaryota; kingdom Viridiplantae; phylum Streptophyta; class Pinopsida; order Pinales; family Pinaceae; genus Pinus; species Pinus taeda. The sequence goes on along the minus strand of APFE030537948.1, from coordinate 7,010 downwards.
TAATCATGAACATTTTACCGTTCAAACGTGAATAAAGAATCTTCGGCCCGTTAAAGTTTAAATATAAATATATGCACAACCGATATCAAATCACATATATTAAAAAAAACGGTATAAAAAAATTATAAATATGAGTTCGAAAAACACCCAACAAGACGAGAAAATATAGAGTTTGAGAAGCCACCCACGACACGTGAAAATACATAACAGTTTGAATGAATACTCTCACCTTATTAGTCCCTACAGCCCCTTGGCCCCGGGGTCCGGGGCTGCAGGGACTATTGTGATCGATTTCGTCGAGCTTCAATAGTTTGCATAGAAACCAAGCGAAAGGTAGAGGTTATTAATCTAAAGTTTTAATTTAATATTTTATAAACAATTTTTGTTCAGAGTGCAAATTTTCACCATTATTTCAGTGAATAGGAAATTTGAAGGTGTTATTTAACCTCAGGTTTATGTCGAGGCAAAATGTTATGATACTTAGATTAAATGTCAAATGATATCAAAAATTTATGTTATGATACTTAGGTTAAATGTTAAATGATATCAAAAATTTAAGTTTCAAGTAAGTAATGCTGAACATTTTCTGTTTGTGTTATAAGAGCGAATTTATTTTCATGTTTGTAAAGGTGTCGAGGGAGGTGTCGAGGGTTTACGAAACAACTGACATATGTTTAAATAAGCAATACTCCACTTGTCTGGAAATATTCTACTTGTCTTTGTCTTCCCCTTAAGTGGTTGTCTTTTCTTCACTTCACTTCGTGATCCATACTTGTTGTTAATCGTTGTAATCGCTACATGGTTGTTCATAATGTCACGGCAGAAATACAAAGCAAAATCCAGATATAAGAACCTTTCATATATTGAAAAATATAAATATATAATAAGATGTGCGAAGTGGCTTATGTATTAAAAAATATATGTTGGCTAATATATGTATATGTAAAAGAGGTGCGAAATACTACTTTAAAATAATTAATGAAGTTATTTAATGTTCTTTATAAATAAAATGTTTCATTTTAATTTAATTTTAATTTAACATTAAACTTATATAGTGAGATAAAATAATTAAATTAAAAAAATTACAGGGATATATGTAGTTTCTTTTAAATTGACCTGAGAATGTAATGCCTATAGTATGTTAATAAATATGTAACTTAATGTAATGTAATTGTCTAATAAGGAAGGAAGAGATGGTTGTCACATACATTATATTTAAATTAAAATAATAATTACAAAATAAATTAATATCAACCATAATTAAATACTTCCAATTTACATTTTAATTATGTAATTATGTATAACTTTATATAGAGATATAAAGTAATTGAAAGTAAAAAAATGATTACCTTAATTTTATATAGAGATATAAAGTAACTAAAAGTAAAAAAATTATTTACCTGTTAGTATGAGGAAGAACTGTAATTTCGTCACAACTTAATAACTTAATATGGAGATGAGTAAAACAAAATTACTTTTTACTACAAGGTGTAATTTCATGACAGTGTAATTTCGTGACATGAAATAATATCATTGGTATTACATAATGTGTAATTCATTCTACTTTCAATTTAGATGTGATATTTGAAACAAAAATATATTAATAACAACAATATTTCAATGTCCACATTAAATAACACAATTTTATATCTATCAGAAAAATGAAGTAATTTAAATTAATTTGTTTCTTATATTTTCACTTTCCATAACTAAAAAAATGTGTAACTTATTTTATTTCTAATATAAAATTGATATATAAGATTTTAAAAATAACAATGATAAAGAAAAATTTAAAATTTTTTAAAGTTAAACATATATAGAAAGATTGTGTAACATTCCCCACCTAATTTTTTTAATTAATTATGTTTAATAGCACATAATCTTAACACGATCCCTAATCGCATGGAAGAGATTACAACTTTCATTTCTTGATACTTTGTATTGGAAGGTAGCTCACTACCCAAATAACATTTTATATTTTAACTATGGTTACATAATAAAATGTCTCGAATATTCTCCCTTCTTAATTTACAATATGGTCCAAATCAACATGGCATTCGCAACTGAAAGTGCCATTCTTAATTGACAATATGATTCAAATCAACATGGCATTCTCAACTGAAACTGGTGCATATTGTTATTGGACAATTCGACTTTGGACCGAAGATCATTCCCACATCAACCTTAGATCACTTCAACCTTATATCTCGGCATTTATCAAATCAATCCTTCGAAGATTCTTGAGACTTATAGGTGGCATCAACTTCTCCAATTATGGCCAGATCAATGGTTACAGTATTAGGGTTTTCGATCTGACAGTGAGGATAGAAGTTGGGTAGTTTTGGTAACTGCCTCCCTTTTGTCGTGCAACCAACTTCAGTTTTCCTCCCATCGCTGAGAGAAGAGCTCTACAAATATGATGTTAAATTCTTTTGTATTTAGATGCAAGAAAGAAAGTAATTAAAAATCTTTGTCTTGATGATGAACCATATTTGTTGGTTCAAAATTTGTCAGCCAAAAATTTTTCTCATGTGATTTTTACTCAAAAACTTTACTTTATCTTTGTCCTTCCCAACATAATTCTATTACTGCTAATTTTACTAGCCACCACATAATTTTTTTGTGTTGTGATGAGACCTACTACCGCAATATGGGTACATTCATGGAGTTGCTCCATTCTACCATTAATTCGAAGGTAAGCCAATCCTCTTGCCCTTCTAGCGTGGGAACAATAGATTTTTCTACTTCTTTAAGCCATATTGTCATCAAATTTTTATAAATCTGGAATATAGATCATATGGTTAGGGTCCCATGTAACTATACATTGACATTTCCTTCGTTTCGACTTGAGTCTCCCCGTCTGTACAATTTTACCGGCCACTTCTCCTTTGAAATTATGTTTATATATGTATATATTTTCTAGGTTTATATGTAATCATATTAGGTTCAACTTTATCCTCAAGGTTCCCATTCCCAACCATGCCATTTCTGCTTCTTTTCCAGCTTCTGGGGTCGATATTATGGTGGATCTGGTACGGCTTATCGGTAGGAATTGTGTCTAGTTCAGAATTCTGTCAACAGGGTACTTCTCCACTAAGTAATCAACTCTCAGGGTTACAGGCTTATGTATTCCTCTTCTACGTTTGGTCCTTCGAGGTGCTAACGTGTTTCTTGTACTAATCTTCAGGGTTTGTCATAAAGCCAAAACCATTGTACGCTGGCGAAAACCACCAACATTAATAACCTCTCTTTTGTGGAGGCGACTGTAGAAGTTAATTAGATAGAAATGTCTTCGTTGAAGCTTTTATATATATATATATTAAACCCTTCCTTTCTCATACATTTTCATATTGTCGTGTGGCACGATTCTTGGATTGTCGAGAGGGTTGCGGTAAAGAGCTGACAACCCTTGCTCTTAAGACTGTCTATTTATATGTATGTATTACCATTTATCTTTCCTTACTAGCTCGGTCAAAGATCTCATGTCGTCCTTGGTTTTTCTCTTTAGGAATATTAGCGAGGTTTTTGAGGGTTAGAAATCTCACCAGGGCAGGTAGCACTTCAGGTTTCAAGGTTCGTTTCAACAGGCCTCCTACACGTGTTTGATCACTTTTTGCTACCACCTTTGTAATTTTCATACAAACAACAATACCTAGGGTTTAATGAAATACCCTTTCGGTTGGTTGTTTAGCGAATTTCTAGATGAGTGGGTTGTTGTGGCACTAAAGTAACCAATTTTGGAAAGGGTTTAATTATTTCTTCTGTAGGTGTTCATATTTATAGGTTGTATCTGTTAATTACCATTTTGTAAACTATTATTTAACTCCATATTCCAATTATGATTTTATCATTGTGTGCAGATAATTTCGGGTTCCTTTCTTACAAGTTTAAACAGTTTATATGCATTATTTCAACACCTTGTGGTTTCTTCCATGAAATTCAATTGTTAGTTGTAGATGATCTTTACTACGTTTTCTCTTTTGAAATGTACAACTTACAATAACAGCTACAGTAAAATATGTCTTCCTGAAGTCTTACTGAGCTATATAAATGATAACCCAAGACCCCAAGACTCTTCATAAGGTTTGTCTAAACACCGTGGGTTCTTTATAACGAGACAAGTTATTGTATTACCTGTCTGTGCAGCCTATCTATATATATAAAAGTTAATAATGCTTGTTATTATATTCTCCATGTTATTGTTTGCATGATCCGTTTAGTCTAGGACCAAAACTGCTTATTAAATTGTTGGACCACTAATTTAGTCTTATGGATAACATGGGCTACAATCATTATTTTAATCCCATATTTATTAGTAGAATTTATCCTTGTTTCATGCTTACTTATTTCATGATTTATTGGTATAGTCATATCTCGTTATGGCTATAATTCTAGGTTTTCAAGCAATAGTTATTTCTCTACATATCACATTTATTATAAGTTCTTTTTTGAATAGTCTAACAGGTAGGCTGAATTCCTCAGAATGTACTTACACCTTAGGAGCACCTAGGTATAAATACATGTTTGTACAAAGAGATGGATTATCCTACCTAATAAAGTGCTTATCTAATAAGTGGAAATTAACTGTTATCTTAAGGGTCTTAATGTACACCATTTATATTTCTAAAAAATATTTTTATCATTCTATATCACTGCATGACACTTTAATCTAAAGGACTTTTACACAATTCCACATTCTATCAAATTTAGAAAATATTGTCCATCTTTTATAAATAATTTAGAACAAGTTCTCTCTCTCTTTTTTCTAATTTCTACACATTATTTTGTTTCTCCAAGATTTAGTGGAAATAATCCTTTGGTCAACCTGTTATCTGCAAACATAAATATTGTCATTCAAAATAACGAAGTTGTATTAAGAAAACAACAATATTTTTACAATACTTATCTGTTAAAATTTCCCACTAGTTCCATCTGTACAATAATATTATATATTTATCCATTGTCCACAAGGTTTGGCCCAAAACATATTCTTTTACATAGTTATATATAAAAAATTCTCATTCAAAGAGGTTATGCAAGGGAACCATACTTTCGCAACTAAATAAATTATTTTCAAATTTCAATGAACAACAATTAAAATAATTATATGTTCCAGTTAGGGCTTGCCAAGTCCACTCCAAGTCCACTCCAAGTTCACTCCACCTCCAGATCATAACTTTCCTTAGACTATCATAACTTTCCTTAGACTCCAACACTTTCCTTAGACTATCATAACTTTCCTTAGACTATCATAACTTTCCTTAGACTCCAACTCTGATTATGTTCCAGTTAGGGCTTGCCTAGAAATACATTGGGAATGAAGTTCACTCCAAGTTCACTCCACCTCCAGATCATAACTTTCCTTAGACTCCAAGCTTGATTAGGGATTCCCCTGGCTAACCAGCTCAAGAATTCCCTTATCTGGCAACCTACTTCCTTCCTCAAGAATTCCCTTATCTGGCAACCTACTTCCTTCCTCAAGAATTCCCTTATCTGGCAACCTACTTCCTTCCTCAACAACATCCTGTTTGAGGAAATAAAATTATTAATTCTCTTCTCCCTTCTCAGATTGGGTATTTCCTCATACCCTCTTGGTTTCTTTCCCCCAACTAAGATAATTTATCAATGGGAATGGGAGTAACCGTCTCTAACTGTCTAGTAAGTGAATTCTCTTCTCCCTTCTCAGATTGGGTATTTCCTCATACCCTCTTGGTTTCTTTCCCCCAACTAAGATAATTTATCAATGGGAATGGGAGTAACCGTCTCTAACTGTCTAGTAAGTGAAGCTTCACTTACTTACTTTTACCGTAAATTCCATGGCTAGCCATAACCAACTTTTAATTAAAACTTTAAATATTAATTTTTTCACCCAGATTCCACACAGCTCATAATTTATTGAATTATTGCAGTAAAAGTAAATTAAATATTTACTTTTAACTAAGGGGTGTTACATCTTCCCTTTCAAGCAAAAAGTGAAGCTTTCACTTAGTAACTTCTCCCGTAAATTCCATTGCTAGCCATAACTAACCTTTATTTAAAACTTTAAATATTAATTTTTTCACCCAATTCCACACAACTCATAATTTATTGAATTATTGCAGTAAAAGTAAATTAAATATTTACTTTTCACTAAAAAATCTTTCATCTTCCCCTCAAGCAAAACACTATCCCTGGTGTTTTCAACTTTCAAAACATGCTAAAACAAGTCTTTCCCATAACCTTCTCATATTCCCAGATAATTTTTTCCGTCCAAAATGCTCAACGCTCTAATCTGGGTGATTGCTTGCTTCTAAAGCATAATCTTTCTTTGATCGAAAATGCACAGAGGTTTGACTACGGATAGTCTATCGGGTCCACCCTATTCCACAATCGTATGGTTGTCATTAGTTTTCATCGATCATCATTTAAGAACGTATATACATACATTTAGACATTATTATAGACATCATCAATTGTTAGAATATATCACAACTCTACATCAGTTAGCATCCTGTAGTCGTTAAAATTAGAAACCTCATTGTAGAAACCTCATTGTAGCTTAAAATTGTTATTCCTTTTACTTATTCAATGCCTCAGCCAGTTGATAAAGCCCCCATCATTTGGTTTCTTTGTAATTTTGGATCATTATTTACATCGTCAGTATATGGGTATTAATATTTTCAAAAACCATTTGTTGTTTTTTTTTTGTCTTTTAGGATAGATTGCATTAAATAACACTACTTAACTCAAATGCTACATATACATTGATCATGTACGAGTTAGATGACTCCCATTTTCGGCCATTTCAAGATGGCCATTTTTTTGCCATTTTTTTCTACTTTGTTTAATTACATCCTTCTTGAATTGCTTTGTTGTATTCCTTAACACCAACCAAAGGTCCTGATTGCAGCATTCTTTCAATTTTAAACCCCTTTGTCATCCTGTGTTCAAGTAATTGATGTAAATTATATGCATTTCCATTTCCACTTCCCTTTTGGATTCATCTATGTATTATTACCGTTATATATATA